>JBBPOJ010000155.1:0-40160 GCA_038091395.1 Leccinum rimulosum
CATGCTCGGGGGTCGCCTCGAGGAACGACTCGAATCAGGAAGCGTTTCCGCGCTGCGTAGACGGGGATCCTCTTCCGAACCAGACTCCTCCTCGGAAGACGGGGAGTGCGGGCGACGCATTGGGGGTAACTTGTCACCCAATCCGATCACGCGTGTGGGTGGCGGCGGAAGCTTCGTACTACTAAGAGGTTTACGTTCCGCAGTTGGAGATATATTTTCGACAGCAGGGCAACGTGCTGGTAGCGGTGGTGCTGAGGAAATGACTTCCAGGCCACTCTCTTCCTGGGGAGCAGGACGAAGTGGAAGAGGTGGTGCAATGGGCTTCGTGGGGATGGGCATGGCAATGGTAGTGGAAGAAGGCTCTTGATTTAGGGGCAGGCTGTTGGGGCGGCGAGGCGGGCGTGGTGGAGCGTTTGGAGCAGGCCGAGGGGGCGGTTTCGGTTTGGGAGAGGGCGAGAAACTGGAGAGGCTCTCACTAGAACTCCCCGAGAGCTTCCGCTTGTGGTACACGTCGTTTCCATAGGCACTCGTTTTCCGGGATTGGACCCCGTGTGGCAGGGATAGTTCTGATATCTCAGATTCAACGTCGGAAAAGGGACTGTTGTAAACGGATGAATGGGAACTGTTGGGAATGTCTAGGTTATCCTCCCGTGAAAAAAGCGCCGAGTTTAGTGGCCGTGATGGAGAATGCCGAATGGGTAATATTGGAGGACTCGTTATGAGGATATTTGGCTCAGATAAATTGTCATCACGAGAAGGCGGTTTGAAATTGTCCATAGATCTGGATATTCTCCATTATATGCGGTCCCGTGAACGCCAAAGCTGTGAAGCACTTACGCAAAACGGCCCCGGAGGGCTGCAACAGTGCCTACGCGAGGGGAGGTGTTCACCGCGGCAGCACCAGGGGAGGACGTTTCGTCTGATGGAGACTGAATTTGCCGAGGAGGGAGCGCAGGCGGGGCATGTTCGATGGGTGGTGGATCACTTTGTGACGTCATCATCGGGGGTCGTCTGGCAATCACAGGTTGCGGCGGGGACGACTGCGTCGGTGAACTGTGAAAGACGTTACGCGAGAGCGAGACGACGAAAAAGGCACTCACGAAAACCGATTGCGAACCGAGGGCACACTACTCGAGGACCCATCCTCGCTGCTCTCCTCTGTTCCTTTGCTCCTGTGATCTTGTTGCACAGTAAGCAGTTCGCGTTCAGGGCTGGCCCTGGGTGACCGAAGTGTTGCTGGTGTGGGAACTGGACGGAGGAGAGGTGAGACAACATTTTTTTTAGTTCTTGGTGGCGGAGGGGGCGGAGGGGCACGCTTAAGTGCGACCGCGTTTGATTCCGACGAACCATCGTCTTGGGGAAGAGAAGGTCGGGATGTATAGCGAGGGGTGGGTGACGAATCAGAAGGCAGCGGTGGTTTAGAATTGTTGTGAAGTGCAAACTGCTCGAATCTAGATTTGAGACTTTGAATGGAAGCGATTGGAGCAGATTCGATCATCTCAGAACTGCTGTCTGTCATGACTGGCTGTAGCGGGATATGCAATGAACGTATGAGCCCCACACATGTGGAGGCTGTGTGACTGAGTCCCCTCGGGTGGCGAGATTCAATGCACGTCGACGAGGGTTACGGCGGCGCTGCAAGTGGATCGTCGTCGCCGTTGAGGACGATGCCAGTGTGCGTGGGGGTTCACGGCGAGGTGGACCCACTTTAGTAACTCCGAATAGCGTCATTTTCCTTTTTTGACAGCCTATCAGAAGACGGTAATTTCACAACGGAACCGCTGCTAGTACCCATGGTAGATCCACTGTGGCAACGAGAAGGCACTCTATTGCGCAAATGTATTTACATATCTGTTGGATGGGTTAAATTTACTCATCGCAGTGGCGCTCCGCTTTTCGGGGAGATGAACTATTAATAAGGTCACATTCGCAGAGATGGCCATGCGGTGAGTGACACCTATCTCCCAGTCTCCCGTAGGCAGGCCCTTGGGTACGAAGACAACGGTGACGTTTACTCAGACGCCATTAGCGAAAGAATCTCGTTCGTAGTTTCCGTGATGACCTATGGGAAAGGTCTGCTCTGGCCGCGCGGAGACGATCATAAAATTTGAAGGTGTAATCGACATTTTATTGAGCACCGTTTTACTAGACACCGCAAGTATTTGTTGCCTGGGTTTAGCGTTCTTGCCGTGCAGAAGTTGAGTGTGCGTTTCTCTGTACCTTCTTTCCTGTGATATGTACTAAGTATGGCAGGCTCGATAGTACTGTTTCTCCCACGACTTTGGAGCACTCGAAGGCAAGCGCTGGGCCGTTATCGAAGTTCTTGACACTTTAAATCCCTGCTCCTCTTGGCCCAGGTCTTCCCGGTCCTTGCACGGATGCCTACGTCACGCTCGAGGCTCGTAAAGAAGTTCGACATGACATCGCAATGATGGTGATGAGCTGAATGTACTGCTAGAGCGAGCACGAAAAGAGCTAGAGAGATCTGTTATCAGGTTGCTCAGTGCGTAGCCGATTCTGATTGATCGAGAGACTTGTTCAAAATCGTGAAAATCGTGGCTCAGATAAATTACCCCCTCATGCGGTCCCCTATAGATGAAAGCGTTGCTCGTGGCGGAAACCACGTCTAGTACGTGGACTCGTTCTTATATCTTCTGGAGTGCGACTTGGCTCGTACATGTCTTTGCTGACAGTTATATTGGTAAATATCACACATACCTCCTGCATCCATCCTTCTAGAGCCTTGTCTTCCTAGTGGATGCTGCTCGAGTTATCGCGACCTACGATCAGTTCACCAACGATCTTCCCTATCTAGATGCCGTCGTCTACGAAGTTCTGGCTTGGAGTTCACTATTCTCCATCTAACACAGTGGATCCAAAACATCAGAAATGCGCGGAAAATCTCATCATCGGACAAAGAATGATCTCCCAGATATTTGTCCGTGCTGCCGACCTCCGCCCGATCGAGCTTCATCACTTGCTCCCTGCGGATGTTCGGTTCAAAGTGCTTTTCTTCGTTGGGAGCTTTACATCGACACGGATCGCCGAGTTCGACTCGTTCGCGGAAGAATTGAGAAAGCCATCAAGCTTCCTCCAGAAATATAGCATGGATGGAAAAGTGTCGAGCGTGTTTGATATCATCACGATCATTGCAACCAAGAAACACGACATGAATTACTTGCTCGTCCCCACGTTGTTCCGTCCGCACTGGACAAAGTCAATGTTATTTCTCGCCCTATTCGTCCACAATTTCGGTGAGACTAATGTCCATGATTCATTTGTCTTTGTATTGTAGAGTGCTGCTCGACGATACCGATCTAAGGAACATGCAGGGCGGTCATGGGTACGAGAAGTTCGGGATCGGTGCGGGGCACATTACGGTGGTGGTCGTTTGGCCGGATGGGTACGTGGGGATAATCGCTCCCTCGACCGCGGTCGGTTCATTCATGGTTCCTTGTGGTGACGATGAGCTAGGAAGCTCGTAGTGTTAGCTGTATACTAGTACATAGATGCGCAGCCGCGGGATCGCAATGGCCGAGTGGTATGGCTCTTTCTTTACGGTCATGCATTTGGCAGTGTAATGGTTGTCCGAGTCTTTGTTTCTAAATATATATATCAGTGATGCGGGTACTAGGAAAGCGGGGAAAGGAACTCGATGCGTAAACCATCGGTAAGTTTCCACTGATATGGCAGGTGTTATTCACTATATATGTATGCAAATTCATTGCAACTTACAAGAGTTGGCGGAAATGTCATGATGATCTTCTCCCATTTCAGGTACCAGCACTTGTTCGAAATGGATTCTCCACGGGATAGATAATTTAAAGCAACATTCTTACACAGGAATCGTATCAACTACGACGATATATACTTAGTCCATACCAGTTGCTACACTACCCCGGCCCTGCCACGTGCTTCCAGCCAGTCGTGTGCGACATGTCTACCAGTACATCAAAACCCAAACCAAAAATTCACAATATATACAGTCTTCTTTTGTTTTCGATTCACGAAACTTTTCAGTGGGCCCCACAATCTCAGACATCCAGGGACACGGCCTTGTCTTCTGCAACCTCAGAGACCTCAACCGGATCGCGTACCTCGTGCACCGTCTTTTGCACGCTCACGGCCAGCCGGATGCTTGTCGGCTGAAGGGTCGAAGAGTCGTGCGACTCGTTGGCTATCCAGCGTAACGGCCCGTTCTGACTCGATCGTTCAAAACGACGTTACGACATCATTATAACTTGAACAACTTACCGTTCCGCTCGGTTCGAACGCGTCCGCCAAACCAGCCTTGATCGACTTGCGAGAAAGAAGGCTATCCATGAGAGTCTATAACACGCAGAATGTGGAATTAATGAGCAATCTCCGTGCGTCATACATGCAGACGTCCGCTCACGTTCGTGTAGATGCGACCGATTGGAACGGCGAACAAGGAATATAATTTCGTATTGCGGAGCAAGGCAAAGGTGATCAAGATGCCCAAGGAGAAGATGCTGGCAAAGAGACCCGTCTGAATGGCACCACGGATGAGTCGGTTGAGTACTGTATCCATCTTGCGAAACCCGGTCCTCGAGATGTGGAAGACGATGACCAAAGTAGCTGGCGATTGGATTGATTGTAGGTGAGTATATTTGCTCTGTAGAATGGAATAAACGAGAACGAACTCACAGGTGATGAAAACGTCAGTGGCGACCTGCGTGATCAACCATGCAATCACGAAGGGCGCTATGAGGGTCTTTTTAGACGAACTGAACAATCACAGTCAGTGACGTATAGTATCTTCTCCGTGAAACGTGCCTTTTTGATGTCCAAGCCTCGATGCTGCAGAGCATACTCAGAATAAACGAAGGAATCGATAGCGCTACAACTATTCCAAATAAGATCGTATTATTGGTCAAACGCCAAATCCTACAGATCCATGAGAGATAAAGAGTGGAATCGTGTTGGCACGTATAAACACTTGCCTGAACCCCAGGAACGTATGTGTGATCAAGGCAGCAAGCGCAGCACCAAGAGGGGTAAATTGGTAGGGCCATATGGCAGCTTAGAGGGACATTAGGACCAGATATGTGTGAGATATCAATGACTTACATGCGACAGCTCGTGGATCATTGTACTTTGTGACGCTGGATGAACTCAATAAGAGCAAACACGAAGGTGAACAAGACAACGAACGTGTAATACCACGCCGTGTATATGGCCCTATGGAGACAATTGAGTCCTTTTCCGAAGATCTGATCAGTGGTACTCACACAGCGCTGTGAAATGTATCCAGAATGAACATGAAGAGCACCATATACCTAAAACTGGTGGTCAACACTGCGCTTTCATGGATGTGGACAGACGGACTTGATCGCTGGCCGATCGTTGAATTCTGGAACGGGATATCAGTCATGATGGATTCGTCTTTTATTATTAAACACCACTCACTTGCTCGATAGTATGCCGCAAACTGATACGTGACAAGGCCATACAAGAAGGTATTGACTTGGTTCACGATGAATCAGTCGGTGCTCATAGATCTGCGTCGACGTCGACGCAATCGCCGACACTCACAAAATACACCCAGCAAGAAAGGACCTGTTGTATTTGATCTCGTCAATGACATCCAGTATCCAAGAAGATTGAACACGTCGCTGCACGCACCCAGAGTTAAGGATACATTGTACGTGCTCATGCTTCACTCGAGATCGAACAGGATTTACAGAGGATGGGATGATGGGATGGAATGTGATGATATGATCCTGCCCGAGGCGTTTGCAGGATATATACTGGCAGACCCTGGAACCACTATATGATCACCTGAGGAGTCCTGATTTTACATGACATGTCCTGCAGCGGCCTTTAGTTTTTCGACTGCGATGCATTTGGAAGTGACTTCGGCAAGGCCACCCGTCAGATGTCATGATCTTTTGACCCGCTTAGATTTTACGAGCAGCTTCGCGGGAAGGGTTTCCAAAAACAAGAGCCAAGGCAGTGCCCCATGCCAAATAATGGAATGTGATAGGATACTGTACTAGCCAGCGACCTGGAGAAACGGAGTGAAAAGTTTCAGCGCGGACACATGGCTCGATGGAGGCAACTGGGAGCTGTGAAAGTTGTGGGCAATGGATAGTCGCACAATCTGGGTACGTCTGCGCGCACCGAGCATTCGCGTGGATGCACAGACTCGGACGAGTGAACTTGTAGGCACGGGTACCTGACGGACGCAATACTGTACCTCCTCGAATCCGTCTGGTTCATCCAGGGCGGTGATCCTGGCCAAGCTGTGGGTCCGGTTTGAGGGTACGTGTCGGGAATGAAATGGACAGTACTTTTTTCTCTGAGAAATCTGGTTTCTGGGGTTTGGTTGTGCGTATCAGACGACAGGCGCACTAATCATTGAGGGGACTGATTATCCAATGGTCGTCTACGTGACGAGGCCGTGATGTAACCTTCGCGCTTGGGGCCCGGGCGTACGCTTTCCTTTCTTGTCCCAGGACGAGTGTAGTTAGATGTCTTGCTTTTGTGTCCATCGGGATGATTTGGCGCCTACCCTCAATCAAAAACACGACAGTTTTGTCTACCACTCAATTAACGATGATTCACGAGGACTGGTTCAACGAAGGTTTAAGTCTTTGAAGAAATGCAGCTGGTTCAATAGGATGGATGAGAATCACTTGTCAACGTATGGCTTTGTGGCGGAAGCAACTGTGAGGGACCTAGCTGGGGTGACAGTCATGAGCGATGTCAGGCGGAAAAGAGACGGCTAAAATGAAATGACAAGCGGCATTCGGACTTTTTCAATTTTGAATGGCAGCCTATCACCGTTCTCGACTCCAACGCATCCGCATCCGAGTCGGTGGGACCGTAACGCATCGCGGCAATGGCAACGCTGGCACCTTCCAGTTGAACGCCGAACTTTATAATTACTTTGCTTTTGGGGGCTAGCTTGCCAGTGAGTCAGTGACCCTGACGCTGCAGTAATTTTTCCCTTGAATGCCGCTGGCCGATAGCCCACCGGTCCGCCAATCCCGCTGGCGTACCTATCACGTGAATTTTACTACAGTGATATATCTACATGTATGTCGGTGTGGTAGAAAGCTGCAAGGCAAGGAATGACCTAGATGTTTGAAATATCTGAGCCTGGGGGAAATGCAAAGTGATGTGACCGTAGCGCTTTAAATTTTTTCGGCCCCGAACTTCGAGCCTAGCTAACAGGAGATCCCGGATATGAGAGACAGAAGCTACGGATCACGGTGGCGGATCCGGGTGCGACGAAGCGGTAAGTGCGGGCGTAGCGCAACATCGTGGTGGCGCGAGGCTCGGAGGAAGAAAGGAGCCCGCTTACTTCGCTTGTCCGAAGACTTGACACTGCGGCTACTAACTTCGTACCTTGCTGCGTTAAAGCATTGCACGTTCATCCAATGAGTTGTATGCAAATACTTACCCCCAAGTCCGCTCGTCTGCGCCGTTCTCTCGATTGACGGCAATACAGTACTTTACCTTGGCTCTACATAGCAAAAATAGCTTCAAGCCTTCCCGAGTTGATAAGGCAACCTAGAAAAAAGCAGTCCCTGTTTCGATATTCCCCGTCATTTAACCATTTCGAAGAAAAAGAAAAAGGCCATCGGCGTGTTACCGCCTGCGATTCGGACGGGTTAATTCTCCTGCTTGTCTTTTTGATCAACCCTTCACCGTGTCAACCTTAAGGCCCCGATGTCACCGTCATCAATCATGTTGTAAATTGAGTGGAATTTACCCCTGGTTGCTCTAACCATTCCGTTAGCAACTTCGCACCACTCAAGGAATGCCCGTGAAGAATCGTGTGCAGATCCAAAACGTCCGAGGTAAAATCCTTCAGCACCCAGGCTAACAAATGGTGGTCAGCCATATGTTTTAAAAAAAGTATCGAAAACGAACGATAGATTGGGTATTGCGTCGCATCGCTCGGCGTACGTCCAGAAAGTTGGTTTAAGATGCTCAGATACGTGTACTAAAAACCCTAGTGTCTGCATGATAGAGAGCAGCAGATTGATACTGCAGCATGAGTAGGTTGGTGGACAAAGTGCGTGATGCAAAAGTCCGAATATGAATATGTCGGAAGACCGAGTTGCGCTGGCGGAGCTAGTTCAAAGTATTTGTGCCTGTGGAAAGGATAGAATTGAGACTTCCCATGAATGGCACAGTACCAAAAGATAGCATTGAACGAAGCCAAGAATCTGTTCTGTCAAGTCATATCTTCGTCAGCAAGCATAATATGGGACCCCTTGTGCAATGTGTTTGATGCGGGGCTCGGTTAATTTGGCAAACAAGAGAATACCCATGTAATGTCTTTCCCGAAGAACAATAGAGCGAAAAGCGAACAGTTGGGCTCGCTCAGCCTCGGTGCAGAAAAAAGTTGCCAACGGGAAATGAAACTGCGCCGGACCGAATCACAAACGACGGGACGGGGCGGTATGGAACGAAATGACTCATTGTGATGTTCTTCAGACATGACTACATATCGGTCAGCAAGCGGGACCGTTCGGTTCGGGGTAGTTTAAAACATTGAGCAAGAGACCAGTGACCACAAGCGTAGCCGTACGACAATGTTCCCCAAAGCCTGGTGAGTCTCCTTCCTTTGTGGATGGTTTTATGATGCCAATAATAGAGCCTACATTGTCTGACTGGCCTCTGCGCTGGACTTGACGAGACTTTTTTCTGAAGTCAATGAATGGGTTGAACTTTCAATATGATGGACACTGATGCTCGTCACAGGTCACAGAGGATTATGTAAACAAATAACAAGTTGAGAGACACGTGATCTCTCCTCCGGAACTTGTCGCGCGACGCGCGTACATACTACATACTACTTATCAGAGGTAAGTAACAAGGGAGAAAATAAACGGCATGCATGACTTACTATCTGACGTTGCCGTCATGTCTTCACAGAAGTAGGAGATGTATTTCTGCACTTGCTCAAGAACGCTGGAGTTAACCATCACTGGCACGTAAAACGTTTAACTTTCAAAATTTCAATCATGATAACGGGCCTGTCAAACTGGAATGGATACCTCGAACACGGTTGAGCATGTGACCCAGAGACGGTAAGAGACGGCCTGTGTGTCCGCCCGCTATATTTGACCCTTTCGATAGCCGTTTTCAGTTCGCGGTCACAGAACAGTTTAACGCACTGCGGGAGCCCTTTGTACAATATCACCATGGGTCTGGGATTTATTCGCCTGGAAATTGCTGTCTCACACCCTCCGCGATCGTCCCTTTGAACGACCTGTCCACTTCCCAGTTCCACATAAACGGAGGCAGTATTATTGACTCGTCTGTCGCGTCGTTCATTGAGGAGACGATTGCGCTCGACTGGATTATCAGTCGCCATCGTTCCGAAACACGCGCGTGGGGATACCGCACGCAGGAAAGCGATGCGATGACGCCTGACGTGAGTCCTCTCGTTCTGTCTGCCACATGAGTTCCGACGCCTTCCTAGATCTTTTCTGTTGTGATTCCAGACACTGTTCTACATGGGATCATTATCCAAAGCGTTTTGTGTTAGTGCCATGGGTCTCCTCATCGATGATTTTGCCAAGGGACGAAACATCACAGCCCTACCATCGAGTCTGACCGAGTTGACATGGCGCACACGAATGAAGGACCTGCTACCGGACTGGCAGCTCATGTACAAATGGATATTCGAGAGGGCGAGCCTGCATGATATCCTTTCAGATGTGTCTAGCATACCGCAGTGAGACCCTCTTTCCTGCATCCTGGAAAATCCTGCGTCCTCATGTAACCCATTTCATGCGGGGTGTATAGGCACGACTTTTCGTACTCTGCCACAAACACGCCTCTGGATGTGCTGAAGAAATTATCTCGACCCAGCTTTCGAACTACAAGAACGATATTCGTACAACAATATCGTATGTATTCTGTCATGTTATTGTGGTCACGATGCATAACGAGGCGCGTTTGATGACCTATAGATGTTCATGGTCGCTGCCCATGTTATCCAGACATACGCTGGTCAATCATACACATCTTTCGTAGAAGAGCGTGATGTTTCTGACATTTTCACTGGAGAGAGCTGAAGCATCTGAAACGCTCTCGCGAGGATAGACGAGGCGGGCCCCGTAGACTCCTTGCATGGTTCACCAAAGATACGGCCTTCCTGCTAGCGGGTCCAGGAGTCAGATCCAACGCTATCGATATGGTTTGTCCCCGACTCTCGTTCAATTTGCGGATAGATTACCATAATGGACATGCTCTAGTCGAAATGGATCGGGGAAACATGGGAATCAGACGATCCTTTCCGTGTACCAGAACACAACGTGCGTCGTGCGCATACACCGTCGGTATTGATCATCCTCTCCACACTGATCTTTCGATTGCCGGTTATGGGGTGGGATGGGCACGTTTATCCTCTCGCGGGCACGACGTAAGGCCTATCTTGTGATCCCTCATTGTGTCCAGTATCTTATAAGCATTTCAGGTTGTCACCCACACGGGCAGTCTGTTTGAGTATTCGACAGTCCTTGATTTCTTACCGTCCCTCCTGCAGCAGCTCGAAACCTCCCCGAGTCCGAGCCAAGCCCGGATTCATTGACATCTGCAAGGCCAGCAGCGCCCGCTTGGACGCCCTCGCTGGAACAATATACCAAGCATATGGGACCTTGACCCTCTGCGGACCGTCCGACTCCGATGATTCATCGTACTGTGCTCGAGTTCGACCCGACTTTGCCGTTTATTACGATGGTGGTCAAGTCGACAAAGGCGAGAGTGAGGATCTTGATCTGCTCGCAGCATGGCCCCAGTGTTGGATGTCGCATTTGCGTATGCGGTATTGACTTCCCAGTAACGAAGACGACCGATCGAGCGCACCTCTTTCTTTTTTGACACGTACTTTACATCCCAGATGGACTGGACGCCGTACGGGGCGGCCCACTTGGTTTCAGATGTCGGACGAGGAGCTGTTCAGCGGTTCGAGAAGGGTGGAGGGTTGATGACAGGAGGGCGAGGATGGTGTAGGTGTAGGTGTGCTACTACTACGTATGCTATGCATCATGCATACTGGCTGTGTATTCACAGCGTCCGGAGTAAACCGGGCGGGACCCCACTCACCCGTCTGTCAACTTGGATTCAGATTGCCCCCGGTCGTCCCGATAACACATCATCACCATCCATCGAACTGATCCATGGCGTCCGAGAACGGTGCGACCACTCACATTTCACACTCTAATCCTGACATAAAAAAATACACAGTGCTCATTGGGGTAATCGGCGGAAGTGGTCTATACCATCTCGACAACCTTACCACAGTGTATGTATGATCGCGACTCGTTTGATCCCCATCTGATTAGCCATCCTCCACTTTTGCTTCGATTTCGCATTGCATATACCTATCTCTCTTCCAGCAAAATAGTAAACCCAGAGACGGTACGTTTCTCCCCTCCGTGATGGACTTGCACCCGGCTCACTCGACGCCTTACGCAATCGCGTCGTCGTCGTCGAACAGCCATGGGGGTACCCCTCCTCACCGATCACTATCTGCGCTCTCCCCTCGGGTGTTCAGGTCGCTTTCATCGCACGCCACGGCAAACACCACACCCACTCACCCACCGCTGTGCCCGTACGCGCCAACATCGCCGCGTTGAAAAGCCTCGGCGTGCGCGCCATCCTCGCGTTCAGCGCCGTTGGGTCATTGCGCGAACATATCCGCCCTGGCGATTTTGCGCTCCCGACTCAAATAATCGATCGCACGAAAGGCGTGAGACCTGCGAGTTTCTTCGAGGGGACGTCGATCGTGGCGCATGCGGCGTTTGGAGAGCCGTTTAGCGGGCGACTTGTGAAATGGCTCGAGCGCGCTGTCGAACGCGCGTTGTCGGAGGAGAACGTGGATAGAGAGAAGAAGCAGGAGCAGCGGGTGGAGCTTCACAGGGACGTGTGCGTCGTGTGCATGGAAGGCCCACAGTTCTCGACGCGAGCCGAGAGCGTACTCTATCGCTCCTGGGGCGGAGACGTGATCAATATGAGCGTGTTGCCCGAGGCCAAGTTGGCGCGCGAGGCCGAGCTCGGGTGCGTCATTTCGTCATATGTTCCACATTGGTTTGTTTTTGACGTTTCTGTCTTTCCTTTTTCTTCGACCGACGTAACTATCCGCGGCGATCGGGAATAGGTACGCCCTGATTGCGACGGCGACCGACTACGATTCGTGGCGCCCGCACGCAGAGGTGGTCACCGCATTGCAGGTGCTGCAGACGCTTCGCGGGAACGCGGATACGTCGCGTCGCGTCGCCGCGTCGATCCTCGACGACTTGCATCGCGCGGTGGCCGCATCGGCTACACAGAGGGAGAAGGAGGGAGGGGAGGGGAAGCAGGACGAGGTCCTGGACCTGCTCAGTGAAGAACGTGGCAGCATGGCGTTCTCAATCATGCCGCGGAGCGGGGAGCAGAAGGTGGAAGACGTGCGGAAGCTTGCGTATGTCTTGCCCGAGTATTTCGAGCCTGCAACGGTGGCCAATTGAGTAGTAGAATTTAGAGTACAAAATATATAGAGATACGTAGAAAAAGACCTTCTGGAGGTCCCTGGACCCGTTTAACCCCTCTTCTTGTGCTAGCATGACATCTGGCGATAGATTTCTTCAATATTGTTGCGGTGTCCTTCTAAAACATAATGTTCGCATAGAACCACGGACAGAGTAATCACATTTTTAAGGTGCACCAGCAAATCGACGACGACAAGGGCTGCGCGGGAATGAGCAACAGTGTCAGTCAGTCCTCCTGCACATGCCATAATTATAACTATAACACGAAAACAACACAACCAGTGATTGAGGGTGCACAAGGGCATGCCCGACGATATCAAGGAAGTGCAGATAAATCGGACTTATTGCTGTGCGAGCAAGGACGGATGGATTGGAAGAATGTCGTGTACATGGCTTTGACGAGTACAGTTACTAAGTGCCGTATGACGAAGGAGGGTGAAGGTACCGGAGATGCGGAACCGAGACGGGTAGTGGGATCGCCTTGCCCATAGATAAAGGTAGTGGCTTCAAGCTTGCGCGTCCCGAACCTCAGGGGACAGCAGCGAGGCGCCGGAGTCATGAATGGAAATTGGGTATAGTGATATAGTGAGTTTGAGGGGGCAACATCTTGCAATACTTCTGTATCAATAAGCCCTTTTTCTGAACATGACCTTGGAAAAGGGATTGGCAGAAAGAGCTGCCCCAATTCGCAATTCTTGAGGCCGGGGCTTGTTGTCTTCCAGTTTGACGTCATATGTCACAATGACATGGGCCAACATGGATTTGAGCTCGTCGGCGGCAAAGAACCGACCAGGGCTGATGAACCCATGTGTAAGAACAGATGCCTACGAAAAATGACACACTCGTACCATGAGTGTTTACCGTACCCCCAAGACAGATGTTCCGGGCCGGTGGAAACGAAGTGACGCTCGCGATTCTCGTCACACATATCAGAGAATCGGAAAGGATTGAATACATTTGCATTCTCATAAATTTCGTCGTCGAGGTGCAGAGGCCTAGAGGGCGCAGCCACGAACGTTCCTTTGGGTATGAACGTCCCGTCCGAGAACGTGAAATCCTTGGCAGCCAGCCGCACCAACGCCACTTTGTATAAAGCAATGTTGAAGTGAGTTGAAGTAGTTTCAGTGATAATTGAGAAAGTAATGATGAAAATAAATGACCTACATGAACCGATCCCAATCATCCGTTGGCTTTCCTTCATGAAGCTATCAATCATGCGCATCTTGCCCAAGGAGGCTTTTGACCATCCCTCCTTCTGGACAATAGCCTCTACCTCTTCACGAAGTGGCTGAACATATTGAGGATTCTCCGCCAAGAAAAAGAGTGCTTGAGTAAAACTCTACACAACAGAACCGATTTGAATGGATCATCGAGGAAATAACAGAATGACATACATTGGAACTTGTCTGGTGGATCGTGTCGGGAATCAGAGCAGCGAAAAGAATGGATACAGAGACGTACATGTATTGCAGCAAAGTTGACAGCCAGCACACGATTGGTCATGAGCCTGACCGTACGCTCAGCTCCCTCGGGCGCTTCCTCCAAGAACCAGGAGAGCATATCATTCTGTGGAAGTGCTAGTCAGAATGGGCTCGATGGCAATATGAAATAAATAACAAACTGGTCTCCCGTCCCGGTTTTTTCCGTGTTCTTCGAGGAGTTTTCGTCGCTCTTCGATCATTGGGGCAAGATGCTTCATAGCACGCTCCTTGACGATCGGAACATCAGTCATGAAACGCACGACAAATCTGTCAAACATTGAGAGCGGTTCTCGCAATAGAGGCGGCGCTTGACACTTACGGCGCTAAAACATCACCAAAACGCTTAATCTTGTTTCCTGCATTCACCATATCCAAAGTGTATTGCACATTCATAGCGATCCAGTCAGGATCGCGGCCTGTTACTCCAGAGTAAGCAACCCGAAATAGACAAAAGAAGCATGATCCGTGTACATAGCGGAAGCCCGACGAATATCCTGTTGCTCACTCTGCACACCACCTTTTTCATGGTGTTCACAGCAGATACAGTCTTCCACTCTAAATGGATTCAGTAAAGGATACAAAGTAGAAGAATCATACCACTCACCATTATCCCCTAGATCTAAAATCTCATCGAAAGCTACTGAAATTTCGTCGTGTACTTCAGGATACAAGTTGCCGAGATTGCGAGTGAGACTACCACGAATGACTTCCAGGTGGTATGGGATCTGAGAGATTTCTCGGCCTACGATATACTCCAACTTCATCGTCTGCCAATAGCGTTACCGCTTCGTTCCACAGTACATAGAAATCTAGCCACTCACCTTGTTTATTGCATTGCGGAACGAAAGCACGTCGTCGGGGGCCTTTCGTAACTCTTCGATGTGTTGCCGACTGCTTACGAGCACCATCCAATGCCCGGCATCATCTGCGATTTTGAACGGTAACGCTTTGTACTGCGAATCAACGTGTGATCATGGATTAACTTGACTCCTTTAAGTTCACTCGCCTTTCTGTACCCCTCCTGAATGAGCAGGTGGGCATCCGATTTGAACTTGCGAACAGCCCACCACGATCCAAGCCAACCACTTGAGCCAACGGTTGGGATTCGGTCAAGCTGGGAACGACTGATCAGCGCGAGGAATACATATAGCACGGCATTGACCACGTACCTTGTTATAATTGGACAGTCCAGAGATCACAACAGCGGCGGCAACAATTACAGCAATTGTGTACACGGTACCTGGTACGCCGCCTGGGAGTGTGGGTAGCTGGAGTTGCATCGTAAACATCGCTGCAGGTCGTTTGGCCCTCAGATGGATTTTAAGTAGGCGTTCTGACGGCAAAAAAAATAGGCTGAACGCTGAAAGAAGCCCGGTACCTGTACAGATAGACTGAGATAGTGATCACTTTTGCCATTGCACGAACCTGAACCTGAACTAAAACGTCAGGTCCGATTTAGCACCTCATTACGACCGCTTCGCCGCCCACTGGGTTGTTTGGATCATCCGGTTCCAAAGGAGTAATCAATGGTCTGGGTGTCTAACCACAGTAATCACATCATCAACGACGTGTCGATCACGAGCACGAATTTCAGATCTTCGGACATCGCTATGGGTGCATGAGAGAAACGGATGATTGGGGGAATGACGTGTACATGAGTTGTATGAATACAGTCACTACTGTGTGACCAAGGAAGGGAGAAGCCGTGAGCGAAGAAATGAGACGAACGCCAAAGACCCGTCAGGTACCATGCGAGCTGCAGGGCTGGTGGTGGGAGCGCCGTCCGTTAATACAAGTAGGTGCTTGCGCATCCCGAACTGCAGGGCAGAGCAGCGAGGCGCCGCAAATGGAAACTGGGCACAGTCACGGTGCAAGAGTGTGAGGAGACGGACCTTCCAATACTTTTTGTATCAATAAGCTTTTCTTCTGAACATGACCTTGGAAGAGGGATCGACAAAAACACTTGGCCCATCTCGTATTCCTTCAGACCGAGGCTCGTTGTCTTCCAGTTTGACGTCATATGTCACTACGATATGGGCCAACATGGATTTGAGCGCGTCGGCGGCAAAGAATCGACCAGGGCTTCGGAGGGAGGAATATGTAAGAACGGATACCTACAAAAATTTGAGACGCGCTCATACCATGCATATTTACCGTGCCCGAAAGGCAGATATTCCGGGCTGGTGGAAACGAAGTGATGTTTGGTTTCCCCATCATCCTCGTCACGCATATCAGAGAATCGGAAAGGATTGAATACGTTTGCATTCTCATAAAGTTCATCGTCAAGGTGCAAAGGCTTAGAGGGTGCAGCCACGAACGTTCCTTTGGGTAGGAACGTCCCATCCGAGAACGTGAAGTTCTTGACAGCCACCCGCACCAACGCCACTTATGTGTAAAACAATGTTGAAGTGAGTGGTCATTTAGAAAGGAATGCAAGAATAAACGACCTACATGAGCCGAGCCCAGCCATACGTTGGCTCTCCTTCATGAAACTATCGACCTTGTGCATCTTGCCCACAGAGGCTTTTGACCATCCCTCCTTCTGGACAATAGCCTCTACCTCTTCACGAAGTGGCTGAACATATTGAGGATTCTCCGCCAAGAAGAAGAGTGCATGAGCAAAGCTCTACAGTGAAACTGAGTTACATGGATCATCAAGGAAATATCAGAAATAACATACATTGGAAGTTGTCTGGTGGATCGTGTTGAGAATCAGAGAAACGAAAAGAATGACTACAGAGACATACATGAATTGCAGTAAAGTTGACGGTTAGTACACGATCGGTCAAGACCCTGACTGTACGCTCAGCTCCCTCGGGCGCTTCCTCCAAGAACCATGAGAGCATATCATTCTGCGAAAGTCCTGCTCAGGATGGGAGCGGTGGCAAGTTTAAATAAATAACGAACTGGTTTTCCATCCCAGCTATTTCCATGTTCCTCGAGGAGTTTCTTTCGCTCTTCGATTATTGGAGCAAGATGCTTCATGGCACACTCCTTGCTAGTATGAACATCAGTCATGAAACGCACGACAAATCTGTCAAACATTGAGAGTGGTTCTCGCAGTACGCGCTTGAACACTTACGGCGCTAGAAAACTGGCAAAACGCCTAATCTTGTTTCCTCCCTGGACTACATCTACCGTGTATCGCACATTGATGTCTACCCAGTCGGGATCGCGGCCTGTTATTCCAATAAGCAGCTTGAAATTGACAAGGAGAGCGTGTTGCGTGTACATAGCGGAAGCCCGACGAAAATCCTGTTGCTCACTCTGCACACCACTTTTTGAATAGTGCTCAGGGCAGATACAGTCTTCCACTCTAAATGGATTTAGTAACGGATATGAAATAGAAGGAGCGTACGGCTCACCATTCTCCCCTAGATCCAAAATCTCATCAAAAGCGACTGAAATTTCGTCCCATATTTCAGGATACAAATTGCCGAGGTTGCGAGTGAGATTGCCACGAATGATCTCCTGGTGGTATGGGTTATGCATGACCTCGCGGCCCAGGGTATACTCCAACTTCATCATCTGTAAAGAGCGTCATCCCTTCGCTCCACATATAAAAATCTAGCCACTCACGACGTTCATTGCATAGTGGAACGAAAGCGCATCGTCGGGGGCCTTTCGTAATTCTTCAATGTGTTGCCGGCTGCTTACAAGCACCAACCAACGCCAGGTGTCTGCGACTTTGAACGGTAACCCTTTGTACTGCGAATCAACGTGTGACTATGGATTAACGTGACTCTGTCAAGTTCACTTGCCTTTCTGTACCCCTCCTGAATGAGCAGATGGGCATCCGATCTGAACTTGCGAGCAGCCCACCATGATCCAAGCCAGCCACTTGAACCAAAGGTTGGAATGCCATCAAGCTGGGGACGTGTTCAGCGCAAGGAATACAAATAGCACGGATTTCACCACATACCTTGTGATAATTGGACAGTCCAGAAATCACGATAGTGGCGGAAACAATAGTAGCAATTGTGTACACCGCACCCGGCACGCCGCCTGGAAGTGTGGGTAGCTGGAGTTGCATCGTAAATATCGCTGGAGGTCTAGCTGGGCCCTCTGATGGATTTTAAGCAAGCAACCGTTGGGCTGAAACGCTACTGAAAACTTGAATAATATAATCATCTTATGGTGCCAATACTTATGGTGCTTCTAGTCAATCCGTCAGACTCGGAACAACTTGAACATGAGCTTCTATGATAAACAGTCGGCCCGGGCTTTGCCGAACCGCGGGGCAACTTTACTATCTCCATTGACAGCTCTGGGAACGGCACGTCGGCACAGCTGGTGGGCAGTTCAGACGGAGTTCATTTTACCTCTCGCGACGTGCCGACATGCACCACGACATTGACAATGAATTGACACGACATGATGACGACGACGATGTACTAACACAACGATAACGACACAGTGGCTCAGCATCAGCATCTCCCTCGCCGCATCGACACGGCCCGGGCGTCCGCCGCGGCACCGCGTGCTTTCGTTCCGCCGACAACACACAACGGTCACTGGGCATCGTGGTCTTCGTGATTCGTGAAAGAATTCCACGAACCCTCGTCACCACCCTTGCTCGCCCTCGTCCTCGTTTACCGTTGCCCCCTTGCTGGCTTGCCCACCCTGGCCTTGTCCCCGACCAAAACATATACCCTCCTTGCCGTATCGAGGACAGCACGCGCACGCATGGGAATCAAATGGCAGATGAGGGTGAGGGTGAGGGCGAGGGCGAGGGTGAATGAGAGAAAGGGAAGGTCATGCAGTGACCATCGCGCGCTCTCGGCAGAACGAGAGTGCACGGTGGTCGCGGTGCGCCATCCTCAATACAGCGACGGAGGTGAGAACGGGAGAAGGGCAGCGCCGCAGGCGTGCTCGCGGACACGCAAGATGGGCGAGGAGCAATAACGGTGCGAGGTGGCAGGGTGAATGGACGGGCAAGAAGGGCAATATTAATAATGTGGCAATGGCGGCGGGAACTTGAAGCGAGAGCGGGGACGAGGACGAGGGGGGTCGAGTGTATACTGACCTGTGCTGCAAGTACGGCTAGCGGGAACAGTGGCTGGCTGCGGCTGAAGAATGTCGTCCTTGAGGCCTTGAGGAAGCAGTCGTGCCCTCAAAGCCGAAAAGAGGGCCTCGATGGTATGTTCGGCTATCTGAGTTTCAGAGACGCCCTCGTTTGTCCCTATGAATCTTACAGTTCCCATGGATTATACTAAGGTAATCCGATCTTTGAAGCCTCCGTGCTTGTGTCCCACTAATCATCCGACTCTTAAGAAGAAACCAGTGGTCTGGGTATCCAACCACAACAAACAGATCATCAACGACATGTTGATCACGATCACGAGCTTGCGTCATAACTCAACCATCGAGCACGAATTTTAGATCTTCGGACATCGCTATGGGTGCATGAGAGAAACGGATGATTGAGGGAACGACATGTACATGAGTTGTATGAATACAATTACTACTGTGTGACGAAGAAAAGGAGAAGGTGCGGGAAGCGAAGAGATGAGACGAGCACCAAAGACCCGTCCGCGTCAGGTACATGCGAGCTGCAAGGGCTGGTGTTGAGACCACCGCCCACAAATAAAATTAGATGCTTGCACATCCCGAACCGCAGGTCAGAGCAGCGAGGCGCCGCGAATGGAAACTGGCCACAGTGCGAGAGTGTGAGGAGACGGATCTTTGTATCAATAAGCTCTCCTTCTGAACATGACCTTGGAAGCAGGATCGGCAAAAAAACCTGGTCCATCTCGTATTCCTTCAGGCCGAGGTTTGTTGTCTTCCAATTTGACGTCATATGTCACTACGATATGGGCCAACATGGATTTGAGCTCGGTGGCAGCAAAGAACCGACCAGGGCTGAGGGACGAATGTGTAAGAACGGATACCCACGAACAAAGACGCGCTCATACCAAGCGTGTCTACCGTGCCCGAAAGGCAGATATTCCGGACTGGTGGAAACGAAGTGACGTTTAGTTTCCACACCATCCTCGTCATGCATATCAGAGAATCGAAAAGGATTGAATACATTTGCATTCTCATAAATTTCGTCGTCGAGGTGCAGAGGCTTAGAGGGTGCAGCCACGAACGTTCCTTTGGGTATGTACGTCCCATCCGAGAACGTGAAGTCTTTGACGGCAACCCGCACCAACCCCACTTATGTATCAAGCAATGGTCAAGTGAGTGGTGACTTGGAAAGGAATGTGAACATAAACGACCTACATGAGCCGAGCCCGGCGATACGTTGGCTTTCCTTCATGAAGCTATCAATCATGCGCATCTTTCCCAAGGAGGCTTTCGACCATCCCTCCTTCTGGACAATAGCCTCTACCTCTTCACGAAGTGGCTGAACATATTGAGGATTCTCCGCCAAGAAAAAGAGTGCATGAGAAAAACTCTACAATGGAACCAAGTTAAATGGAT
This sequence comes from Leccinum rimulosum, assembly GCA_038091395.1. Classification (NCBI taxonomy): domain Eukaryota; kingdom Fungi; phylum Basidiomycota; class Agaricomycetes; order Boletales; family Boletaceae; genus Leccinum; species Leccinum rimulosum. The sequence goes on from JBBPOJ010000155.1 coordinate 20,423, forward strand.
CATCAATGAAATGACAGAAATAACATACATTGGAACTTGTCTGGTGGATCGTGTTGAGAATCAGGGCAATGAAAAGAATGGATACAGAGACGTACATGAATTGCAGCAAAGTTGACGGTTAGTATACGGTCGGTCAAGACCCTGATCGTACGCTCAGCTCCCTCGGGCGCATCCTTCAAGAACCACGAGAGCATATCATTCTGTGAAAGTGCTGGTCAGAATTGGAGCGATGGCAAGTTTAAAGAAATAACGAACTGGTCTTCCATCCCAGTCATTTCCGTGTTCCTCGAGGAGTCTTCGTCGTTCTTCGATTACTGGAGCAAGGTGCTTGATAGCACGCTCCTTGCTGGTATGAACATCAGTCATGAAGCGCACGACAATTCTGTCAAACATTGAGAGTGGTTCTCGCAGTACGCGCTTGAACACTCACGGAGCTAGAAAACTGGCAAAACGCCTAATCTTGTTTCCTCCCTGGACCACATCCAATGTGTATCGTACATTGATGTCTACCCAGTCGGGATCGCGGCCTGTCATTCCAGAATAAGCAACCTGAAGTAGACAAAGAATGCGAGATGCGTGTACTTACATAGCGGAAGTCCAACGAATATCCTGTTGCTCACTCTGCACACCACTTTTTGAATAGTGCTCAGGGCAGATACAGTCTTCCACTCTAAATTGATTTAGCAACGGATAGGAAGTAGAAGGATTGTACCGCTCACCATTCTCCCCCAGATCCAAAACCTCATCAAAAGCGACTGAAATTTCGTCGTGTATTTCAGGATACAGATTGCCGAGGTTCCGAGTGAGATTGGCCCGAATGATTTCTTGGTGATATGGGTTATGCATGATCTCCCGGCCCAGAGTATACTCCAACTTCATCGTCTGTAAATAGCGTTATCCCTTCGTTCCGCACATAGAAATCTGTCTACTCACCATGTTTATTGCATCGTGGAACGAAAGCGCTTCGTCGGGGGCCTTTCGTAACTCTTCAATGTGTTGCCGACTGCTTACAAGCACCACCCAACGCCAGGTGTCTGCGACCTTGAACGGTAACGCTTTGTACTGCGAACTAACGTGTGACCATGGATTAACGTGAATCTGTCAAGTTCACTTGCCTTTTTGTACCCCTCTTGAATGAGCAGGTGGGCATCCGATTTGAACTTGCGAGCAGCCCACCATGATCCAATCCAACTGCTTGAGCCAATGGTTGGAATTCCGTCAAGCTGGGGAAGACTAATCAGCGCCAGTAATTTTAATAGCACAGAGTTCACCACATACCCTATAATAATTATACAGTCCAGAGATCACGACCGTGGCCGCAATAATAGCAGCAATTGTGTAGATGGCACCCAGTACGCCGCCTGGAAGTGTGGCTAGCTGGAGTTGCGTCGTAAACATCGCTCGAGGTCAAGCTGGGTCCTCTGATGGATTTTAAGCAACAAGGTGCGTTGGAAATAAGTTGAAATGCTGCTGCGCAGGCGTATGATCATTTTATGGTTGGTCATTTCAGACCTATTAGGGGACCCGTCGGAGAACCACAATGAGCCGTTGTTAAGTTGATGAGTCAGACGTCGGTAGTCAACCCGTCGGAGAACTACAATGAGTAAGAGCTTCTTCCGTGGAAACCGGCCCCGCTTTGCAGCCGAACCGCTTGTGGCATTCCACTTCTGAAAAACTATCAACTCCCCAAGGACTAGTGAGCTCCTTACTGAATGACTAGTTGGCCGGTTTTTGAAAACGACTAGTACTTTGCAAGAGAGCGGAGCGGTCAACTACCGTGGCAGTGTTTGATTTACATAAACATCGGCGCCCGGTTGTTTCTGCCAGTGAGTGAGCAAGTGATCAAGATAACATTAATTGTCCGAGTCGCACGACCAGGGCAGTTGAATCTGCTTCCGGGTAATGTTTTTAATTCCACTGTATGTGTGATCGGCGGCATTGACGTGGCGCACGCCGTGGCTGTTGCTGTCCATTGTGACACGCACTGCTTAGTACTTACAGTCATCAGATAGGGAGGGCGGAACGATTGAACCGGTTTTTTACAAGAGACCGGTCATCCTGGGGGATTGGGGAGGCTTTACCAGCTGTGTATAATGTCGGTGAACCAGTGAGGCCCGAGGAGTCGGTCGCAGAAAACATTGTTCGCTTTGGATTCGAGTTTAGGATGTAGATCTTTAACACGAGGTCAAGTGTCGATGGGAGATAAGGCCTAAGGACTCGAAGGGACATAGGCTGTCGGCTGATCAAAAGCTGGTGCTCACCTGTCAACAATACTGTCTCGAAAGCTAACAGTTCAGAGAATAATTACATGAAGGCGTTACTAGAAACAAGAAAAGAAAAGAGTAGAAGGACAGAAGTAGAAAACAGAATCGAAAACAGTGATGCGCATGCGTGTAGATACTGAACAACATACAACAGAGAGTGAGAGGGAGGGACAGGAATGGAGAGAGAGAGATTGTAGGAAAAGGAAGAGAGCGGAAGGAGAGAAAGTGTTCGTTAATTTGATAAAATCAAGCAAACTAAGTGGGGAAGGACGTCAGTCGTCGGAATGAATCATCGACAACCTCTGACCGCGAACCAAATAGGGGGCAGCTCGTAGAGCGACGATAATGAAAGAAAGATACGAAATGAAAATGGGACGTCCAGCGCAAACGTTTTTTCTCCTTCCTGCGATGTTGATCCCCCCACTGGCAAATAGCAACGACGAGAGCCAAGAAAGAAGAGAAAAAGGGAACGAAATATATTGAGAAAAAACCCGAGTCCACAGCATTTACCCATCCTCCTGCTCCCCATCCAACCGCACCGGTTCCAAATAGCTTTCCGGGACGAGCGCGTGCACACCCGCGTCCTTGAGTCCGTCCTTGACAACCACCGCCCACCCGACACCGCCCCCGCGCCCGATCACGCGTATGAGCTGGTCTTCATCGAGTCGCATCTCTGCCGTTCCTTCGGGTTCGAAGGCGTACAGGGCGCGGTACAGACCCGGGACTAGGGGTGAGTCGTGGTCGGCTGCGATATCGAGGTCGTCGTCCATGTCGTCCGAATATACGTCTGCTTCCGGTTCTTGGTCGACATCCATACTGTCGTCATCGTCCTCGCCACCGAAATTACGGTCTAGATCGCCCCGGCTCGGGAACCCGCCCGTACCGCCTGTTGTATTCGTCGATGTCGTCCGTCCAAACGCCCATACACGATCGAACCCCCACTTGAGCCCACTCCATCCGTTTGTCCCGTCATCGACGACGTCTTCCCAGACTCTCGAAAAGACGCCGTAGTGCGTGTGCTCTCTCCCCTGTGCCTCCCCGGCCTCGTTATCTTTGTCGTCGGGGCCGTCGCAGTCGTAGTCATCAGCACAGCCGTCGTCGTCATCGTCGATGTCTTCGTAATCTGCATCGTCGTCATCAGCATCGACGTTGTCTGCATTGCTGGAGGCGACGGAAGTGGATTCGGAAGACGAAGCGAGGCGGCATGCGAGGATGGTGGGTCGGTTGGCACGGGGGACGTGTTGGCCGTGGCCTTGGAACCGCGGATCTGTCGATGCGAATGCGTAATCTCGGATGTAGATCAGTATAGGCGCCGCCGCCGCCGCCGTTACTAGTGTGGCCTGTGTGGGCGTGGGTGTAGGAATTGGCTCAACATCGACAGCGGGAGTGGGAGTGAGTGCGGTGAGGGGGGTCGGTCTTCCGGTGGAGGGCTGCGGGGTCATAGAAGAGGTGCGAGGGTCAGCGCCCGAGATGGGGCGGGAGGAGGCTCTGCTGCTCATGTCGGAAATGTGGCGAGATGAGGTGCGTGATAGACGGGATGCGCGACGGGAAATGGCGGGGGATGGGGGTGCAGGCCGTGAGGATGTGAGGGTGAGGGATGTCGTGGACTGTGTGCTGAGTCTGTTGGGAAGGAGGGGCGGAGCGGGGTGGTGTGGCGAGTGATCTGTGTAGGAAGGATCCTGTAATTGGAGTACACGCCAGAGGGGGTTCAGTATGGAGACAATACCGGTTACTCTCGTGTGACTTACCGCGGACATTTTTCTTGGAACTGCGAATTCGTGTGTGCTCGGTACGGGAGGGGGAATGAAGGACGAGCCAGGTGAAGGAAAGGGGTCTGGAAGTGAAAGTGAGCAAAGATAATGATTTGACATTATTGAGAGTGAGTCTAACTAGCTATACTCTGTTTGTCTCTGTTTGTACGCTTCAGCTCGGACGATATCGTGCCTCGTCGCACTCCCTCGGTAGGTGACCCTACACTTCTCCTGCGAATCCTAATCTTTACAGTCGTCCCCTTCGTCACAACACGCGTCGTCTCCACCTCCACCGACGCGTAGAACACGTCGTGCTGCATCGCGGGCACCTCGCTCGCCCGCGTGCGTCGTCGCTGCGATCCCTCTGTGAGCATCTGATGCACCTGTTCCCGCAGCCCATCCCGTGTGCCACCACTCTCTACTGATCCTCGGAAACCACCGCTAAGCTCACCGAGCCCGTCGAATCGCTCACCGTTGCCGCGCTCGACACCCACGAGACCCAGTCCAACAGGCGCGACGTTCCCCGCTCCTGTCCCAATACTTATAGCGGTTGGCGGTGGTGCGCGCTCTGGCGTATTGTGCGGGACGGGCAGGCACTCTCTCGACTCGTGGAGACGTGGGTATGGATATGCCGAGTATGGTGGCGGGGGTGGCTCAAACACATGGGTATCGATGAGGGGTGCGAACGGGATCGATGGCACTCCCAACCAGCGATGGTGGTGGTGGTCCCGCGTCCTGGGTTGGGGTTTGTTCGTCGCTGCCGCTCCTGCCGCTGGAAAGTGCAATCGCGCGAGGGAGAAGATCTTGTGGCCGAGCAGAAGGTGTCCGACGGGGCCGACGAAGCTTGTCACGGATGATCGTTTCTGTGGGCTGGTGTTCATCTTGATACGAAGAATAAGCCTTGGGGAATGCCTTTATACCATTCCTGCGTGCGGGGGCTGACGGGATCATAGGAGGCTGACTATTCCAAGCATTTCAAACTCCGCAAACGCGTTGAAGCAGACAGGAATTCGGGTGATCCTGGAGGATTAATTGTCTACTAATGCTTCGACGGAGAACGAGCCTAAAGCAATTTAAATATATTTACCATGGACCTTGCCAGCTCAGCAGAGACCGACAAACTCGAAAAGTACAGATACAGCGGCGCCCAGTCTAACATCGACCACGATAGTCAATCAAAAATGGAAAAAAAAGCTTCCAAAGCAAAGTGAATTACATTCTATTCACTATGGACCTTGCCAGCTCAGCAGGGAAGCATCCGTCTGTCGATGGAATGCTTCGAGATAAGGGAGAATGAGTGCTACGGAACGTTTTGCCATGTAGGTGATTTAAATCGGAGATCTAATTAGAGTATATAAGTCACTCGCCACTTTTTTGTTTTGGCTGGCTAAAATGCCCACTTGCAAAGAATATCTCGATCCTTCTCAGGCCCTCGTTCACCTCCAGACATACCCAACGTCGGATGGTCTCTCCGTACAGGAGCTCATGGACTCTCGCGTCCAGGGTGGCCTCACATACAACGATTTCCTTATGCTTCCCGGAAAGATTGATTTCTCTGCCTCGAACGTCAGCACCGAGACCAAGATCACCCGCAACGTCGCTCTGAAGACGCCCTTTTTGAGTAGCCCCATGGACACCGTCACCGAGACCGACATGGCCATCAGTCTCGCCCTCCTTGGCGGCATTGGCGTTATTCATCATAATCAGCCCGCTGCATCGCAGGCTGCCATGGTCCGCGCCGTCAAGAGGCACGAAAACGGCTTCATCGCAGATCCAGTCGTGTTCTCCCCTGATCATACCGTCGCCGATGTGCTAGACATCAAAGTCCGTCTTGGGTTTTGCGGCATTCCGATCACGGGTGCGTTTTTGATTTCCGTTTCACTTTGGTTACTTGATGCAAACATCATTTTTTTTTTAACCTTCGTTCTTCCGAGTAACGGATTCAATCTGTGATCTGCGGAATTCTTGTTATTTCTGATATCCTTATCCTTCCATACAACGTTTCAGTTCCTAACGTCAGTCCCACTCAGATACCGGTTTGCTTGGGGGAAAGCTCGTTGGTATCGTCACCTCACGCGATATCCAGTTCGAGTCCCCCTCTTCGCCCCTTCACCAAGTCATGACCACCACCCTCGTCACCGCACCTGAGGGCGTCACCCTTCACGAAGCCAACATCATCCTGCGCTCCTGCAAGAAGGGAAAACTCCCCATCGTGGATGGCCAAGGTCGGCTCATCTCTTTACTTGCCCGTTCCGATCTCTTGAAGAACCAAAGCTACCCTCTCGCGAGCAAGAATCCCGAGACCAAGCAGCTGTACGCCGCTGCCGCGGTCGGTACGCGTTCAACTGACAGGGAACGTCTTCAGTTGCTTGTCGAGGCTGGGCTTGACATCGTCGTACTCGACTCGTCCCAGGGCAACTCCGTCTTCCAGGTGGACATGATCCACTGGATCAAGCAGACGTTCCCCAAGCTCGAGGTGATCGCCGGCAACATCGTCACGCGCGAACAAGCTGCCAACCTCATCGCTGCCGGCGCAGACGGTCTGCGTGTTGGCATGGGCAGTGGCTCGATTTGTATCACGCAGGAAGTCATGGCCGTCGGACGACCCCAGGCGACGGCCGTATACGCTGTCGCCGAGTTTGCCAGTAAATTTGGTGTCCCTGTCATCGCGGACGGCGGGATCGGGAACGTGGGGCACATTGTTAAGGCACTGGCGCTGGGCGCGAGCGCGGTCATGATGGGCGGTCTGTTGGCGGGCACGGTCGAGGCTCCGGGCGAGTACTTTTACCACGACGGGAAGCGCGTCAAGGCCTACAGGGGAATGGGCAGTCTGGAGGCGATGGAGGCTGGCAAACCGAACGGGCCCGCAACCTCGCAGGCGAGCGCTCCGCAGGAGAACGCTGCGACGACGCGGTACTTTTCAGAGTGTTCGGCGGTCAAGGTGGCGCAGGGCGTGTCTGGGGACGTGCAGGACAAGGGGAGCGTCAAGGCGTTCGTGCCATACCTGTACGTAGGGGTGCAGCACAGTATGCAGGACATTGGGGTACGGAGCATGAGCGAGCTGCGAGAGGGAGTGCTGGCGGGGCGGGTGAGGTTCGAGTTGAGGACGGCGAGCGCGCAGGTCGAGGGTGGCGTGCATGGTTTGAACTCGTGCGTCCTTTTTTTTGTTTTGTTTTGAGGAAGTAACTGATGTTGGGTTTGGGTGTAGGTATACGAAGCGGTTGTATGCAAAATGATGGAAAGTTGATGTATCAAAGGCCCTGGCCCGCTACTGCTGTGTTTTTAGTGTAAAGGAAGGAAAGGAAGTATATCCCTTTGCTGGTTGGCAGATTGGGGTTGTCATCTGTATTTCGCTCCGAGATGCTGCGCATTTCTATATGATGATGTATACATATGTTATCTGTGCTATGGTGATTTCTGCGACCGACGTAGGTAGGGCGAAATAACCGATTGAGCCACTCTTATACAAGACTGCAGCCAATCATTGATTATGAATTGTGATCCGACCACAGCAACCCATGGATTATGGTATATATCTGGCACGTTGAAGCATGAACACAGCAACACTGAATATTGAATCCTACTGTTCGATCGCTCGATGGTCTGAGCTGGTGTGCACTGAGCTTCTTGATGGAAACTATGTCGCCACTGATCGTACGTCGGTCGGCCGAGATGCAATTTCATCCGATTGAAACCGATTCAGAACACACAGGCCGGTCTCCTATTAAAGCAGGCCTGATCATTGTCTTCTACCTTCTGCTCCGAGCTGACCGTGACCACATACCAGTCGAGAGCACCCATCGTCAAAGTCCTATCTCACAAGACACCATGTCAGAAAACGAAAGACTGACGTACACCCATGGCCACCACGAATCCGTCCTGCGCAGCCACTCCCAGCGGACGGCCCAAAACTCGGCCGCCTACCTCCTCAAGTACCTCCGCCCAGACATGCGCGTCCTCGACCTCGGCTGCGGGCCGGGCACGATCACGGTCTCGCTCGCGCAGCTCATCCCAGAGGGTCACGTTACCGGGATCGACTACGTCCCCTCAGGCTCGGACTCGGGCGTGCTCGAGCACGCGCGGCGACACGCAGCGGAACAAGGGGTCACCAACGTTACGTTCGCGCACGGAGACGCGTGCGATCTCGTGGGTATCCCGGAAGACACGTACAATGTTGTGCATTGTCATCAGGTGCTGCAGCACCTCGCGGACCCTGTGAAGGCGCTGTGCGAGATGCGCCGCGTGGCCAAGAAGAAGAACGGGTCCCAGCCTGAGGGCGAAGGGATAGTTGCGGTGCGGGAGGTGGATACGGGGACGTTTGCGTGGTTCCCCGAGACAGAGGGGATGGCTGAGTGGATGAGGGTATACCTGGGTGTCATGCGCGCGTGCGGGGGCGAGCCGGATGCGGGACGGCGGTTGGTCGGGTGGGCGCTCAAGGCTGGGTTCGAGCGGGGGGAAGTCGAGGCGAGCGCGAGTACGTGGTGTTTTAGTACACCGGAGGAACGGGCGTGGTGGGGCGGGATGTGGGCGGACCGGACGGTGAGTTCGGCGTTTGCGGCAAGGGCTGTGGAGACGGGGGTTACGGATCGGGAGGGCTTGGAGAGGATTGCGAGGGGGTGGAGGGAGTGGGCTGAGCGGGAGGACGGGTGGTTTGCGATGGTGAATGGGGAGATTGTGTGTCACGTGTAGTGAGGTGTTCTTCCTTGCGTAAGATTGATATTGGGGTTGCGATCTGTATTTCGCTCCGAGATGTTGCGCATTTCTATTGTCGATTAGTATATGGTGATTTTTGCGACCGTAAGCAGTCCGACGAGATGACACGGAGAGAGGGAGTGGATACACAACTTTCCCAGGATGTCACATGTCACATCTTTGAGTTGTGGCGGTGAGTGAGGCGCCTAGTGAGGGTGCCCAACGGTTGAACCTTCCAATGTCTCCACTACTTCGCTTCGTCATCCCTGGTACCTATAGAGAAGATGGTGACATGGTGGCAGTGAGGTTACAAGCGCACCTACTTACTACATTCATCAAAAAATTGTGGACAATGCCCACCTAACCAAAGCATTTTTTCTATGGAGGGTAGCTATGGTCCAGGGCAGGCCCGACCCGGAGTGGGAGTATATCCCGGTGCATGACCCAAAAGATCCCGAAGCTTGGGAATCTCAGGTCCAAAGATACACCTGGCAAGATGAGGACCAGGTATGTTTTCTTGTCATCTTTCCAGGTCTACTCACTGTAGATATTATTTCAGGTTATCTTTGCTACATTACCTCAGGAGCTTCTCCTGGACCACAACCGTCTGGTCTTTGCTGGGAGGGACCGAGCCCGTACACCCCCAGTCAATATCAGGTATGCCGACCCAGAGGAAGATAGCCTCTGGTATGTAGTATGTACCACTGCATGTTTGCTTTTGTAAACTAACCAGGAAGTAGAGGATCTCGGTTATCATAATTTATGTGTTCTGTAGGGATACTTTTTCAAGCAGGGATTGACAAAAGACTGAGTACTGAGTACTGAGTCTTGATACTTGTGCTAGTACTTTGATCTTAGATATTTACTACTGTTGTGGTATCCTCATGCGTATACTCACTCCCGCCCCCTCGATCAACGCGTTGACCTCCCGAAATGATGATACTTCGAAACCAGCCAATCTGACATCAGAAACTACGAGCGCCAACAGAACACCCAGCATGTCGGCCGGGACAACGCCCACCGTGATGCTAGACGCCGATGTCGTGAGCCACAACATGGCAGCCAGGCTCTGCATCAGCTTCCTCGGACACGTCCTGTTTCTCAAGAACCAAGTACCATTGTCAGTGCCCTTTTTGGTCTCTCTCCGTGCGGTTGGGTTGAGGTTTGCCATACGCCGAACAGCCCTGTCGTCCAACTGGCGAGAATGCCGACGAACGATGTGAGTACATACCACGACGTTTCGATGTATTGGTATCCAACGCATCGCTGACCTTACCTTGCATTGTCCTTAGAATACATCTCGCGCAGCCAAGAAACGCCAAGAGCTGTTAAACTCGTTCGACACCCTGGCATCGCATCTGCACACTACCTTTGTCGCGCTCTCGACCGCCCTCGCGTTGCGGGGCTCGTCAGACAACGCGCGAACAGGGATGGGGTCGGAAGCAACTTCAGCCCTGTCTGCGAAAGACGGGATGGCTAGAGCTTTCTTTGCCTGCGCGCTCGGTCCGACTGTAGGAACTGCCAAGTCGCGCGTCATGGTGGGCATCGATGGGCTGGAGACGAGGGTATGGGGGTTGCGGGAGGACGACGTCGCACAAACAAACAATGTAGAAGAAGACGACGACGACGACAGTGCAGAAGGTGCAAGTGATACGGACGATGAAGATGAAGACGAAGACGAAGCAAGCGAAGACGAAGAAAGTGGAGGCAGCAGCGATGAAGAGGACCTCTCCGCTTCTCATGATGAGCACGACGAAGCATCTCCACCACCATCCAGAAGTCCATCTCCTGCGCATTCATCCAGCTCTGAGTCGCCATCAGAATCACCGCCGAACGCGGATGTAAAGGCGCCCCTGGAACTGTTCGAGGATCCGGAAGTAGCACGAGCTGCAGAGCGCTTGCTATCGCGTACACTCGCGAGTGCGTGTGCGGAAGACGATGGACAGGGATTAGCTTCCGAGATGGGTAGGCGGTCAAAGCTATCAATGCGTCACCTCCGTTTGTTTCTCTGACTGCCATGCCATGTACCACAGCTCCGACGCAAATTCACGTCCTGCTCAGGGCCCCTAGGCGCTTCGATCATCCGTCCTGGATACCGCGCCAGAACTTGTGTGCGTCTCTGGACAACTCTCTTGATGATTTTCTGGTAGGCTCCGGACAGGCTTCCGCTTCCGAAGCCAGGAAACGAACGAAGGGGGGAAGGGTGCAGGGCGTGTGGATCAAGTCTCGTGGACGCAGTACTGAGCATCTCGAGATCGAAGATTTCGAGCCAGACTTGGCGGAGGAGGACGAGCTGATATGGTGGAGCTGGGACGGCAAGTTGGTGGGTTTCTCGGACTGGTGAAATCAGTGGACTTTTGGAGCTTATGGGAACTGGAATTCTTCCTTTGATCGCTGTGACATTTTTTGCAACTTTGTACATCATTCCCACTGTTGACTATGACATATTGCTGATGCAACCCGTACCTGTTGTTGCCTAGCCATGCACCATCAGAGCTTCAGCAACGTAGGTCGATGCATGGCGTTGTTCAACCTTTATCTCTCTCGGTTCCCTTGATGGGCCGCTGATTTCTGGGGCCATCAATATTGTGACGGACAGCTTCAAGGACGTGTATAGGTAAGTGAATCGACCATCTTCGTGTTCCATTCGTTGAGCGTGAATTAGGCGCCATGCTGCTGTTCTCGGTATGCCTCGGCAAGTTGCTGGCAAGTTTTGAACGATCTTGATATGATTCTGTGCAACCGCGGCATCATATCATCACGAAGGCCGGTTCAAGTTCTGGCAGGGATGTTAGTGTGGCTTCGATAGGGACGACGGCATATAATCGAGTATGTCTCCTGAAGCGCCATCGGTCGACAAGACTCCTGTTTCGTCTGCATCACAATAAATTTCATCCATGTGCTCGGTGGAACCAGAGAGGTGAGCAACCTGCTGGCCGTTCTCTAGTAATGTCCGTTTCCACAGCCAGTCGAAGGGACATTGTCAACGCCTCGCCAGGCCCTTCTCACAGACCGCGTGTATCTGCCCGTCCCTTGCCTGACCCCAGACTTCTCGATACACTTAGGACGAACTTGAAACCTCGAGGGCAGCTGGCAATGTTAACGACATGCCACACTCCAAAGAAGAAAACTGTATCTTGCTCAACGCGCACGCGAAGAACGCAAGGGTCAAGGCGATGAAACTCTCATCAGGTAAGTTGTTCGTCCTTGTGACCCACGGCAAATTACCTGCTACTGCTACCATTTTCGTGTCGGTATCATATCTTCCTCATAAAATTTGCGTGTTAGTATTAAATCTCCTCCTCCTGAAAATTTCACGCGTAAATATCTTACTCGACTTCGTACTGCAGGCACACCAGAAGCTGCAGACTCATACAAGTTGGCATGGCCAACTTTTGGACTCGCTGATAATTTGACGTTGTGCATTATAAATTCGAATTTGATATGCACATACACACATCGCACGATCACCGGAAGTTCTTTATCATGATCGTGTCACAAGAGCGAACATCGGCGACGGCGGGCGTCCGCGGGATCGCGGTTTATTAAGTTTGGAGCTTGAGCTTGAACAATATACATAGTAGGTCTAATTTGGTGCCGTCTTTTGTCAAAATGACGCTCAGCGATAGTCACCAAATCACTTAGACTACATCCGCCGACCCTTTATTAACGGGCTTGTGACATCTCCGTCGTGCGTTGATCGTCACCGATTCAAATATGTCACCACGTCCTGGCATACTCCGCCACCCAGCTTGCTTCTGACGATGATCGGTACTTTCATCATAATTAATCATTGACATATTATATTGCAGTGATCAGTATGTACCTGCACACGTCACGTACATGGGCGTCGTAGCCGACAGAAGCGTACCGATTGACCACCGCTGTATGTACTGCATTATTCTGCATTCGTTATAGTCAGGAGACTTTTGAGCAGCTCGGTTCAACTTTCACATCATATCCGACGCCCGCACAATCATGATATCACACAGAATCGACAGGGACAGATCTGCACCGTAACGTATGGCCGCCCCCGTCGGCGTTCGACACCTTCCCCTGGCCCGATCCGACCCTGAACCTGCGGGTGCGCAAGTCGGCAGCGCAAGTCGGAGGACGAGCGCTCTACCGAACTGAGGTTAAGTACCGGTTGGGAGTCCGATCCTCGTTCCTCTCTGAAATTCATATTGTTTTTAGCTCGCGGTTCATAGTATGCACACACACATGCACTCGGTACTGTTACCGATCTCACTCAGCTTCGCCGATCATCGCATTCGAACTTTGTAAGTATCATGATCGTGATCGTGACCATGCATACCGACACTCGGACTCGTCTGATTTCTTCTGCTGTTGCTTGTTGATCGGCGGCGACCTCGATCGGGTGCGCGTAGATGGGCGTACGTTAGCTCGCTTTGGTGACCTATCATGTAGTTGGGTATAAAGTTTGCCTCCTCTCTTACCCGACGCGACTTCGGTGTGACTTGTATGTTAGACTTGACGTCTCTCCGTAGTATATGTAAGTAGCAACTACTTATCAACGGCGATATGCGTCACTTTAACGCACTTCCTCAGGTTCGCAGATTCGGACATGTTCGATAAAAATGTTTGACCTCGACCTCCATTGGGAAAGGCACCGAGGAAATCGATATTGTTTCTGTCGTTCAAATTTTCTTTGCCCCGCGTTCACGGGAGAAGCTCTGTAAGTCTTGGCAAATTCAATGCATGCCGAACCGTGACCAACGGCACGATTCGATGACTTGCTTCATGGGTATAAACCGACCTTTGTGGCGCAGTTCAAACGCGATCACCTCCAAAGAAGTCTCTCCCAAACGACCACCGGTGCACGAAGTCGTGCGGGTCTCGCACCTCCCACGCTTGCCTACGTCATCGTTGCGTTTCATATAGCCTCGTTTTGTTTCGGTGTCAGCGTTTGGCGAACTGGAACGTCTTCGGGTACTATAACGCATGCAATACTCTGTTACTGAGGAAACTGTGAACATACTGACCTGCCACTCGGGACATGTTTATTTCTAGGAACGACGAATTAGACGCGTCGCAGATCGTTGCATTCGATGGGCCTTGACTACGCGAACCTCGGCGAGCTTGGTAGACCTCTGACTGAGGGGTTTACAAACACCTTGAAGTTGGTCTGTATCGGACGTGTTTTGTTCGCGTGCTACGGGGATGTCGACTCGTCTTGAGGTGGTTGATCCTTTGAATCATGATACAGTATATGATATGTGGCATAGCGGACGACGGGGGCCCGACGGGAGTGTTGTTCTACCAGCAGGACGTGATAATGGGGAAAGGGATTGGTGGGGTGCCTGTCCGCGCCGAGCGTGCGTCTGCCTATATCGCGACGTGTCTATCATACACCCTCCTCCTCCTAGTTACCCGATCTGTGCGGTGGCATCGGAAAAGAGGTGGGTGGAGAGAGGTTTTCGTTGAAACTTGCATATAAATACTGATTGATGGATATTACAGCTTCGATACCAGGCTGCATGACTGATAAGAGACTGACCCAGTGACTATGTATTGATATTTCTCGAACTAAGTACTAGCTTGGTTCTAATCATTTATATTTCGCGATCCGAATGGACTTTGCAAAAGCCTAAAATAAAATAAAATAAAATAAACGAAAATAAAAGTCAAATAAGGCAAGTCAGGCGTGTTCCTTGTGCAAGATCTCTCCGACTCACGGACTCGGATGGGTTGGTGATGTGAGTCTGATGCCAACAGGCAAGGCCTGCCCTGCGAAACTTTGCGCGAATAAACAGCGCTCTATTAAAGCCGGCCCTGGACGTATTTATCTTTCCCTCTCTCTCCCTCTATCTTCTTCGTGAACTCTCACTGCCTCTGCAATCATGCAGTCCTCCACTTGCCAGTCGCTGGTGACTCAAGTGCCTCATCGCTGTCGTAGCGGTCTCGGTGTTGCACGGGATCGCACGGTGAGTGTCCCGTCTACACTTTCGGATGCCGTGCTGCGTGTTCATTTGGTTGACGTTTTGAACTTGCGCGATCGTCTCTCAAGTGTCGTGCACAGGACAAAACAATCCCACTCGCAGGAAACGGTGATGGTGTTCGTGACCGCCAGGAAACCCGTTCCCACGTTGCTACTCGTCTACTTCGCTCTCCGGGGCGTTGCGAACCAGCATATCCTGCACTTGGGGAGGTTGTGAACATCGAGAGGGGATCACATGGCCTGCGTAGCTGTGCGGCGCATCGCATGCCACCAGAGATTCTTGGTATGATCTTTGAAGAATGTCTCGACGAGCAGCCACCCTCTCGAGCATTTCCCTTGGAACCTCCGCTCCTCCTCGGCCGCGTCTGCACTTACTGGCGTTCCGTATCCCAGAAGACTCCTCGACTCTGGACATCCCTCTCTCTCAGGTTCCTGGAAACCCAGGTCGATCGCTCGCGCGACGGCATCCGAGTCGCCACCGCCGTCGAAACATGGATTCGCCGGTCCTATCCTATCCCGCTCTCCATCTCTTTCACCGACAACCGTATCTTTCAGAAAGACACCGAATACGTCGTCAGCTGGTTGCTCTCCTGCATACGCACTCACGCGTCCCGATGGAAGGCCATCCATCTCAAGTTCTCCTCGGACTACTTTACGCAGCTGGACGCGCTTTCGTCATGCGCCTTTGCGTCCATGACCTCTTTCTCCGTGCACATCGACCACATGGGCTGGCGTCGCGGACTTCTCTCGCTCCGTCTCGATCTTTCCCAAGCGAACCGGCTCACGTCGCTAGCATACACGGGTCCGGACCACGTCATGCGGGAAGACCTTCTCATCGACTGGGCACGCCTCACGTCTATCGCGTTGTCGTATGACCTGCATGAAGCCGGAGGTCAGAGCGCCACTCTGCCGCGTCACTTTTCGACGCTGGCGCTCTGTCGGAATCTCACGGAGCTTTCGATCGGGCTGAGCATCTCACTGGCGCAGCATCTGCAGATGAACGGGAACGGCGCCGCGACGCCAATGGTTATCAAGCTGCCGGAGCTGCATACGCTCCGCGTGCGACGGCTGAGTCGGAGCGTACACGCGTGTGCGCTCGTCGATACGTTCGTGCTCCCGCAACTTTCGACGCTAGAGATCGATAGCGCCGTCCTCGTAGGCTGGGAGGACAGTTCGCTTGTCTCGCATCACCCCGATCTGTACCACTACTCGCACGCACAGGCGCACTTCCAGTCGCCGTCGTGGCACGCCCACCATTTTTCGGCGCTGCTGGACCGTTCCGCGTGCCACCTGCGTGCGTTGCATATCCGGGACGTGGACATGTCTCCAGCGGAGCTCACGCGGATGCTTGCGTCACCGAGCGCGTCGACGACGTTGGCGGTGTTCACGTTCGAGCCGTATCCAAGGGCGTACCCTATCTCGGACGTGCTAGCGCACCTTATTTCCGCTCCTGGCTCCAGTGGTGGTTACGGTGAAACGCTGGCATCGAGCTCCCCAACACCGAGCCCAAGCCTCAGTCCCGGTCTCAGTTCGGGTTTGCATTCAAGTTTCACTCCTGGTAGTTCGAGTTCTAGCACGAGTTCGAGTTCGAGGGCTTCTTCGAGTCCCGTTCCGGGTCAAGGTTCTCTTCCCCAGGTTCAGGGTCCTTCTCCGACCTCGACCTCTGCTTCGTCCTTACCCCCACCTTCACTCTCGCTCCCATCATTGACCCAACTCCGCCTTGGGTGTGCACACGAATCGCACCTTAGTCCACTCGCTGATATCTTCGAGTCTCGAACGGGCGAGCGCGCTGTGCGTGCGGGTGTGCGATCGCTCGCCGTGTTTGAGCTCGTTTTTCATGATTTCGTGTATAGTCATGGGTATGGTCATGGGTACCCTCGGGGCCAACACGCACTGGCAGAACTAGGGTCGCAGTCTCCTCCATATCTTCCTACTCCTACTCCAGCTCGCCGAAAGATGTGCTTCGACGCGTTCCGAGAGCGGGTGTTACGGTGCGCACGCAGGGTGGGCGGGGTGGATGTGGAGATTAGGGTTGAGAGGCCGTACGAACCTGTGTATATCGATGTTCCACGAAGTACTTTGCCTCCTTGTTGAAGATGTTTCTTGGAATCTTTCAAGTTTCTTGGATATTGATCTATTTTTATTTTATATAGCGTTTTTTTGTTCGTAGTCTATCTTTCATGGCATGATTGCTTTCTACCGTAGCTTTTCCCTGCCAATCTGCTAAGCTCGTTTGACGCGAACGTGAGGTTATCTCGAGTGTGATGACAATACAACAACGTGTATGCAACCCCTTTGCTCCCTTCTTCCCCGATATTTATCGGCGCAGGGCTGTTATTTGGCTTTAGCTTTGGGTGTCCGTCACGAGGCCCGTCGGAAGCCTGTACGTCACTGTATTTGTTCTAGCCCGCGTTCTGGCCTTCTTGCACTCTCGTCGTTGATCGCCCCTGTCGATTATCAAACGTTATGCCCCCACTTTCTCACGCAGGGAATGGAGGGCATGCAGGGTCCAATGATCGAGCGAATAAGTTAACGCTACATACCGTTGATCGCAAGCAGTTCGGGCCCCGTTGTGTGTGGCGTCATCAGATCGGACTAAGTACATTGTACACACGAGCCATCGAATGGAAGGGGGATGTGGGGTGTATATATAGAATTTGCCGACCTCAGACCCACTTGGAGGCTCGATCAGGCTGGAGCCGCTGGACGCTATGCATGTATTCGGAATGATGTGATGGCATGAGGATTGGTGATTTTACCAGTGCCGGGCCAGTCGATGTTTTGAGACGGATCTCGACGCCCAACGTCGAACCAGAATGCAGATGAGTATTTCTGGGTAGAGTGTACATAGTGCCAAGTGGTGGCTGGGCCAAGTGATCAAAGTATGTACTTTAGACGACGTACGGTTTTAGACTAGTGGTGGCACACTTGAGCAGGCTGCGATGTGTTCATCGTCTTTGCGCGATCATGGCAGAACAAATCCTTGCAAGTGACAGGTTGGAACAACGAGATGAGTGATTCAAGAGACTAGAGTCTGCGCTGGCAGGAACCACCGGTATTTCAAGTTACCGGAATGTAGAATGTACGCAATGCAAAGGACACCGACCGACCGATCCAGAAACAGTCCCCTACTTCTCGCACGGTAATTGCACACTCATGTTGTAAGCGTAAAGAGGGCACATTATGGTGTGCTCCCCGGAACCAGTTTGGAGGCAGCATTGAAAAAGACGAGGAACGTTGTAGTGCACGACTTACATAAAGCTATTCCTTTTTCGTCAAACCCTTATCGGAGTTTAACAGTGCCCCGTCAGCTCTATCATCGTGCCTTTAAAGTATGTCGTGATCGAGCAGTGGATGCGCTTGAATTTCGTTTGGAATGCCCCGTTAACAACAGTAAAGAGCGAACGATTCAACGCGGCTCCAGTGATTAGCGGAGTGGTCCACATAATATTGCCTTTATCAGGCTCGTGTTTTTCATCTCGCTTCGCCAGATTTCCCTCCTTTCTTCACGTGCGTCGTCATGAGTTACACAGCTGTCACTCTGCCTTATCACATCTCTACTACCTCTTTGTGACACGTAGTACTATCAGTGTTACTTTCTTTTGTAAAAAAACATCGAACGAAATCGTCATTGGTTCTTATCAATGTCTCCATGCTCGTCTTCAATGATCCGAACCAACTGTTTAGGCTCTTTCCTGCCCCTTTTAGCACTATTTTGCACGGCCATGCGCTCCCCATCAAAACACTAGTGTGCGCCCACGTTAGTAAGACTGCGCCCAGTCATTTTGTAGCCATGGTACGACTGTGTAAAGTACCTTGAGAGGAAGTGAACCAACGAATGCGCTCCTCTGTACGATCCACGACTTATCTTGAGCAGGTCCGACCGGCAAGAACGTGGCCAGTTGATGCCAAAAGGAGAAGTAGTGACTCGATTGATTACCAAATCGAGTACTAGGAGTGAACGAAGTGGTCCTCCTCCCCTCCTGTGTCTTGAACTCATACAGCAACCAACAACTGACCACTCAATTCAACATTACCACCTTCAGGTGTTCTTGCATTAACTTACAAGCTCACCTTCTCTCGTTATCTACAAGAGACTCCGAATCTCTAGTACTCTAATCCATTCTGGTTCCTATTAATGCCATCCAGCAAGAACTCCAATGCCCAGCCTCAACCCTCTCCAGAATCCACCGTTTACTTCCGCCCTTTGTTACGGCTTGATAATTCACCCTCTCGGACTGTAGAATATCCCGACCGCGCTCACCTCGATAGACCACCCGAATCTTTCCCGAACGCACAGCTTCTGATTCATGAACAACTGGAGGTCACGACCGACGACGACGAAGACCTTCCAACCAAGCATGAGGGTCATCTCATCTCTGTCCATTCAACCCCAGTTGCCACTCCCTCCCCTCGTTCAACTTCCAGAGCCCTATCTCCTTCACCCCCCACGTCCCTTGGCCACACTAGGTCACCTGTCCTAGCCCGGTGAGTGGCCTGCTCCATTCCCCATGGTCGTTTCTAGATCATTCGAGCGCTCGTTTCTTCCACGTCATTCCTTGACTTGTTACATGTTCATTTCAGTCTCTCAGCCACATGTGCTGCCCGACCGCCGCTGCCCATTTCTTCTTCTTCCCCTCTAGTAGTCCTTGATGGGTCGGTCAACTTACTGATTTGTCCCCTGCAGTCCACCGACGATGCTGGAGAACTTCTCCCGCACGGTCCGCAACTACGTTCCGACCGCTATTCCTGTTCCTACTGCAGTTCCCACTCCACCCCGCGTTTCTAGGCCTCTTTCCATTGGGAAATTTATGGGTACCAGCGTGGGACATTCGCCCTCTCATTCTCCGGAACAAGAGACCTTGACTGGCCCTCTGTCGGTTAGGCGCAGGGCGCACCAATCGCCGAGTCAGCCCATCTCGGGTGCGAGAGGCTCACTGATCGATGCACCGGAAGTCAATACTGCCGTTTTTGGTTCAGAAGACGGGGACGTCGTTCACGGAAATCATCTTTTGACGGCGTATCCAACTGTTGCCGAGGAAGATAACGTTCTGTGGTCTCGTTGGGACAGT
>JBBPOJ010000156.1:0-40014 GCA_038091395.1 Leccinum rimulosum
CTCACTCAAATGGGCCTTCCGTCTGGAAGATTTCGACTCCCTGACTACTGTCAACTGCTTCACGATACTCAAAGCCCTTCGAGAACATAAGGAAGCGTCATCGCACTTCACGGCCTTGCGCACCTCTTTCGTAAGCCACTTGACACTATGCACAAGGCAAGCAAGTCAATGGGGATGAGCACGGACGAGGATAGTCAGTGATGATTGATGGCATGATTGTAAACTTGGACTCGGCGGGGGTTTTTTTTTTAATGAGACTGGCCGTATGCGGGCGCCTTGTTGGAGATGCGGCAGCTCTGCCCCAAATGACATCAGATCAACACTCTTTCGCATGGGCGACGTTACTGTCTCCAACGGACCTGTACCCCCCAATTCAACATGACCGCTCAGCTTCACCTCGACATGGCCTGAATGGACCATCGAGAATATTAATGTTCGAAAGCGTTGCACACTTGAGAGTTGTAGAATTTCGGGTGCAGTCGGCCTCTCGGACGTTGTCGGATTCGTCCGAGGATAATCGATCGATTAAAATATGAGTAAACCCACGGGTGACGACAACTTCTCACAGAGTTGTCATTGAAAGTGTTCTCAGCTCTCCTCGCTTTTATGCAACGCCTCCCTGTGGTTGTTTCAAGTGAACGTGTTCCTCTTGTTCTCCCACCGTCATGTCGCAAGTCCCTTCTCCACCTGAGCATGAAGCCACTCGAACCGCCGCCACTCGAACTGGATGGTCTGCGAACCTTTACCGCGTTTCGTGGCGGATATTCCACCACGCTACGAAGCATACAGGTGTAGGAATCGTCTGCTCGGTCGCTTACTTCGACCCGTGAGTGATCCAAACTTCTATCATGCCATCACATGGATTGACAATTTCCCAAGTGGGAACTGGGGTGTTGATCTGCAGGCTGGCTCGCAATTTGGCTACACCCTGTTATTCACAGTTCTCCTTGCTGGTATAATTGCCACATTTTTGCAGGTTAGAGCTTTTGTGTCACCGCAGTCGGCCATCGCTGATATATCACCACAGGTATTGGCAGCTCGTTTGGGGGCAGTTACCGGTCTTGGTAAATTCTGCTACTTGCTGGCGCGATCAAAGTTGACTCTTGGACAGACCTCGCTTCGCACTGTCGCCTGTTGCTCCACGATCGCCCTCGACACAAGTTGTTGTGCAGATGGGGTGTTCATTACCCACTCTACGTTCTCGCCGAGATTGCCATCGTTTGCACTGATTTGGCAGAAATGCTGGGGTCTGCAATCGCCCTTGTCCTCCTGTTCCCTGCCCTTCCGTTGTGGTCAGCCGTCTTATTGACCGCAGTTGATGTCATGTTATTACTTGCTCTCGAGAATCCCTTGAAGAGCAGACCGGTCAAACTATTCGAGGGTGTTATTGCTGTGCTGGTGGGTAACTCGTAATAAGTCATCTCCCCCGACGGACTATCTCAATATCTTTCAAGGTTCTCATTGTCCTCATCTGCATGGCGATTATTATGTCTAAAGTACCTGTCAATTGGGGGGACTGTTTTCGTGGATTTATTCCGTCGAAGGGGCTTTTCGCGAGCGATTCCCTTTATACATGTATGTGCTACCTATTCGTCTATGCGGCTGCTCAACATCCGTTCAGCTGTGGGAATCGTGGGTGCCACCGTCATGCCACACAGTCTTTTCCTCGGATCCCACCTTGCAACGCAGGATCGATTAGCACACGACTCCAAGCGAGATTTACCGCCATTCTCTGAGACTTCAATGTTGCACCAGATGACCTTGCTGCAGCGCATTCTGCGATCCATACGTTACACATTCAATTGGAGAAGACTATTCTATATTTCTCACTCAGATGAGACTAGCTATCCGCCTAATGTCCGAACGCACGCTGATCGGGAGAATAACAAGCTCAGCTTCGTCAGATCGCACATGTATCATGGCATGGCTGACGTTATAACAAGCCTGATGGGTTTCGCTGTTATAATTAACTCGTTGTAAGTATGAAATGAAGTGGAGTTCTCGACGCCATTTACTTTGCATCATAGGATCCTTATAATCTCGAGTGCTGTTTTCTATTACAACTCGGGAGCCCATGGAAGCGAGTCTCCGGCAAGCCTATTCGATGCCTACTCGTTAATTCAAGATAGAGTCGGCACTGGTAAGTATATCACACTGCATACTGTTCACTTTCTGACTGGAAGACAGGCGCTGCTCTTCTTTTCGCTCTCGCCTTGCTTGCTTCTGGACAAAGTGCATCCATCGTTGCTACCGTGGCTGGTCAGAGTGTGTCGGAAGGATTTTTGCACTGGAAAGTCACGGTAAGTACAGTATTTACTTGACCTCCTACCAGCGCTAACGGCTGTACCCTTAGCCCACACTTCGTCGTCTGATAACCCGGGTGCTTGGACTTATACCTTCCGTCATCGTCGCTTCTGTTTTGGGCAAAGATGGTATAAGCTCGCTACTGGTTTGGAGTCAGGTGGCCTTGTCCATCATTCTGCCATTCATCATTTTTCCGCTCGTCTATCTAACTTCTTCATCACGCATCATGACGGTCAAATCGCAATCGATGACGATCACATCACAGCGTGTTTCCGGTTCTCCTACGCTTCCTGTTGTCGACAATGTCGATGAATCGATGGACAAAGAAGCTACCCCCGAAGGTGAAGTAGTCGACTTTAGCAATGGCAAGATCGTAACGAGTGTCGGGTATTTCATCTGGATCCTCGTCCTTGCCGCCAACATTTATGCATTGGTCACGTTGTAGAGCACACACTTTTCTTGTCCATGCAGCAGTACAGATATGTCATGCAACTATATCGCATTACAATACATCATTTCAAGGAACTAGACTACCTACACACTACACACAGTAGAAAAATAGCTGGCGAGGCACCTTGTTTGCAGGAGAACCACTTGAACATTCGAAAGTAAATATTACAAGCATCACGTTTTAGTGTACACGACACCATAGGCAAGTCTGAGTCTGTATAGACATCATTATTTTTTCTGTCACCTTGCTTGATCACCTTGCTTGACAAGGTTTATACCGCACCCATAAATCGTGGAAAAGTGAAGCCCCTGTCTTACCGGTGTTTGCCGAAAGTGTGCACTGCCTCGTTGAGTACGTGCCACGAGAGGTCGACGACGACGCCGTGGGGCGTGGCTTATGATCTGGCCGATTCTGGCGTCACGATGGCATGTTGCAAACTTGCAATCGGCGGGGTGCCTTTTTTTGATGACGGGCCGTACGCGGGCGCCTTGTTGGAGATGCGTATCAGGGTGGAGGCGCTGTCATTGGCCCCTCTGCGCCATGCTCCGAGTCACATTGTCGTGCCCCAAGGGAGATGGCAGTCCCGAGTCTACCCCAAATGACTCAGATCAACTCCCTTTCGCATGGGCGACGTTACCGTCTCCGACGGACCTATTCCGAGTCAACACGACCGCTCGCCTTCACTTCGACATGGCCTGATTGGACCATCGAGAATGTTCGAAAGCGTTGCACACTTGAGAGTCTTAGAGTCACGGGTGGGCGACAGAGGATCGACGTCACCGGAAGTGGGTTTTCGGGCTCCGACGTCGAAGAGCTATATATTCATCATTTTGGCCCACCCACCTTCACCCTGTGGTCTCATTGATTCCTGTAGTAGCCTCCTTACCTGAGATTTCCCCTCTGTACTACTACATGGTGTTTTCGCCGTGGCGTGCCTTCCGTGGCGAGGGCCGGAGTCTTCACCGCTTCGGGTCTCGTACACCTTGGTCAGTCGGTCCGAGATCCCATGCTCCGGCTGGGCTACCAGTGCGCCACTCGCCTACGGAAGGCCGGTGTCAGTCCCTATCATATCATCTCACCACTATCATCGCGCCCGAGCCCGAAATGGACGCAACATTGTCAGATTCGTCCGAGGATAATTGATTGATTAGATACAAGTACACCCACGGTGAGCGTCAACACCACACTGTGGACTGCCTCACCACATTGTCACAGTGCAGGGCCCTATCATATCCTATCACACACTATCATATCCATATCGCCCGAGCCCGAAACCGACGTTGTCGGATTCGTCCGAGGGATCGATTAGATATAAGTAAACCCACGGTGACCTTGAGAGCGTCAAAGTGTCTTAACTCTTCTCGCTTTTATGCAACGCCTCCCTGTGGTCGTTTAAAGTGAACGTTTTCCTTTTGTTCTCCCTCCGTCATGTCGCAAGTACCTTCTCCACCTGAGCGTGAAGCCACTCGAACCGCCGCCACTCGGACTGGATGGTCTGCGAACATTTATCGCATTTCGTGGCGGATATTCCACCATGCTACGAAGCATACAGGTGTAGGAATCGTCTGCTCGATCGCTTACTTCGACCCGTGAGTAAATGCCAAGAGTGATCGAAACTTCTACCATCACATAGATTGACAATTTCCCAAGTGGGAACTGGGGTGTTGATCTGCAGGCTGGCTCGCAATTTGGCTATACCCTGTTATTCACAATTCTCCTTGCTGGTATAATTGCCACATTTTTGCAGGTTAGAGCTTTTGTGTCACCGCAGTCGGCCATCGTTGATATATCGTCACCACAGGTGTTGGCAGCGCGTTTGGGGGTAGTCACAGGTCTTGGTAAATTATGTTATTGCTGGCGCGATCAAAGTTGACTCTTGGACAGACTTCGCTTCTCACTGTCGCCTGTTGTTCCACGATCGCCCTCGGCACAAGTTGTTGTGCAGATGGGGTGTTCATTACCCACTCTACGTTCTCGCCGAGATTGCCATCGTTTGCACTGATCTGGCCGAAATGTTGGGGTCTGCAATCGCCCTTGTCCTCCTGTTCCCTGCCCTTCCGTTGTGGTCAGCCGTCTTATTGACCGCAGTTGATGTCATGTTATTATTTGCTCTCGAGAATCCCTTGAAGAGCAGACCGGTCAAACTATTCGAGGGTGTTATTGCTGTACTGGTGGGTAAATCGTAATAAGTCATTTTCCCCCGACGGACTGTCTCAATATATTTCAAGGTTCTCGTTGTCCTCATCTGCATGGCAATTATTATGTCTAAAATACCTGTCAATTGGGGGGACTGTTTTCGTGGATTTATTCCGTCGAAGGGGCTCTTCGCGAGCGATTCCCTCTATACCTGTACGTGCTACCTATTCGTCTATGCGGCTGCTCAACATCCGTTCAGCTGTGGGAATCGTGGGTTCCACCGTCATGCCACACGGTCTTTTCCTCGGATCCCACCTTGCAACGCAGGATCGATTAGCAAACGACTCCGAGCGAGATTTACCACCATTCTCTCAGGCTTCAATGCACCAGATGACCTTGCTGCAGCGCATTCTGCGATCCATACGTTACACATTCAATTGGAGAAGACTATTCTATATTTCTCACTCAGATGAGACTAGCTATCCGCCTAATGTCCGAACGCACGCTGATCGGGAGAACAATAAGCTCAGCTTCGTCAGATCGCACATGTATTATGGCATGGCTGACGTTATAACAAGCCTGATGGGTTTCGCTGTTATAATTAACTCGTTGTAAGTACGAGATGGAGTGGAGTTCTCGACGCCGTTTACTTTGCATCATAGGATCCTTACAATTTCGAGTGCTGTTTTCTATTACAACTCGGGAGCCTATGGAAGCGAGTCTCCGGCAAGCCTATTCGATGCCCACTCGTTAATTCAAGATAGAATCGGCAGTGGTCAGTATATCACACTGCATATTGTTCAGTTTCTGACTGGAAAATAGGCGCTGCTCTTCTTTTCGCTCTCGCCTTGCTTGCTTCTGGACAAAGTTCATCCATTGTTGCTACCGTAGCTGGTCAGAGTGTGTCGGAAGGATTTTTGCACTGGAAAGTCACGGTAGCGCTCTATTTACTTGATCTCCTAGTACCAGCTCTGATGGCTGTACACTTAGCCCACACTCCGTCGTCTGATTACCCGGGTGCTTGGCCTTATACCTTCCGTCATCGTCGCTTCTGTTATGGGCAAAGATGGTATGAGCTCGCTACTGGTTTGGAGTCAGGTGGCCTTGTCCATCATTCTGCCATTCATCATTTTTCCACTCGTCTATCTAACTTCTTCATCACACATCATGACGGTCAAGCCGCAATCGATGACGATCCCACCACAGCCGCGTGTTTCTGGTTCGCCTGCGCTTCCTGTTGTCGACAATGTCGATGAATCGATGGACGAAGAAGCTGCCCCCAAAGGTGAAGGTAAAGCAGTCGACTTTAGCAATGGCAAGATCGTAACGGGTGTCGGGTATTTCATCTGGATCCTCGTCCTTGGCGCCAACATTTATGCATTGGTCACGTTGTAGAGTATACACTTTTCTTGTCCATGCAGCAGTACAGATGTGTCTTGCTACTATCGCATTGTAATACATGTGGATTATTCCAAGGGACTCGACTACCTACTACACATATAGTACAGGAAAATAACTGGCGGTGCCGGCTGGGGCACCTTCCTTGCAGGAGGAACGCTTGAGCATTTGAGAGTAAATAGCATCACGTTTCAGTATACACGACAAGGCAAGTCTGAGTCCATATGGACATCGTTATTTTGTCTGTCGGGAAGAGTGGCTTATATTACACAGGTCTGAACTCTGCCTAAGCATTGTCGCATTTCTGTCACATACTTCCATTTCCGCGGTCTCCCTGGATTTACTTTGTCATTATCTGCAGGCTTCGGCTCATCTATTTTTTCTCTCCCTCCCTTACTCATGTCCGACGGAGGTTGTTCTTCAGTTTAAATTCCTTTTCCTCGCTTTCGTGAATACGTCAAAGCACTTTGCACAATATGATCTTTTCCCTTTTCAAGTTGGGTGTTGGATGAAGATGGGTTTGGACATGGATGTTGGTTCCGAGGTTCTATGGGCCGCCGCCGCATGTTGTTTTGCGAGTACACCGTGTTGGGACAATGATCGTACTGCGGAAGGAAGAGATGGCCCATCTTGCTCAACGAGATGAGAGAGGTGCTGCGATAGACTATAAATTGTGTTGTGTGACCTGTATTGCATGAGGGAAGATGGGCAATGAGATGAAGCGAAACTGGCTCACAAGAGCAATCACGAGATCGAGAGCGTGCATTCAGATACTGATGTCTTGATCATCAACACAAGCGAGAATCGTATCCGACCATCGCGAGGAGGGCAATGCACTTGACTGCTCGGTCGGGCGATTAGCAAGTGGAAGAGAGATAGGCGGAGGTGGTAGTAATTAAATCGGCAATTGGAGGTTTGAGTTTCTTGACCAAGCGTGGTTCGTGAGGAGAAATTGCTCCAAACTATGATACGAAATAAACACGCAGTAACCAGAGAGGAGGTGCTAAGGACGGACCAGTTTGACGATCATGATGAGCATCCAGTTGTTAGATGAGGTGGTGAGGAGGTGAAACAACTGGGGAGCCAGTGGTAGGTAATCCTGGGGATTCCTGCGAGCAAGTTCGCATAGTACGTTGACAGTGGCAGAATACGACGCCTGAAAGTGGGAAGTTGGTAGCATATACATATAGAGGGCGGTGGGGTGAGACTAACCTGAATCAGGGTCATGTTTCTCCTACAAGCGTGTGATGCTTCGATTGAGGACATCAGGGTACTTGTCGCATACACGATACTTGAAGGTGAGAACGGCCCTCTTGCGAATGTGTGGGCGGGTTTAGCATGGCTATAAGCTCCGGGATGAGATCACGAGCGAGGTCGGCTGTGACGATGTCGAAGATGCCGTTTAACGTGATGCCAACGTCTGTGGGACTAGAACTCAGATCGTCGAAATGCTCACATGCGAGAAAAATGTCTTCAGATCGCGAACAGAGTCGATCTGCCGCAGTGCATTCATCATGGCCCGCCGTGTCTTGCTCGCCTCTCTGGTTGTGGGGAAGCTGACAGACGTAAACACAGATGGAAAAGCGACTTGTCCGTTCTTGGATCGCGTGCGCTCCTACCGGTAAAAAAAACGTACGTGTTGAGCTCACGGGGGATCGCCGAATGAGTACTTAGTACCCGAGCGGTGGCATCGATCCTCTGTCGCCGGAAGTTCCCGAGACAACCATTACTACTGTCATGAACTCACCGCAGTTATTACGGTTCAGCACGTCACTATCCTTACTACTTAGGCTCGTCCTCAATCGATGAGTCTCAGGAAGTGACATAAGTCTTTCTGTCTTGTTTTACATTATATTGTTTATTAAATGCCTACTACAGACTGGCTCATGTTCACCCGGGGATCAGGCGAGATGTCACGACAAAATGCGAAGAAGTTGATATCACGAAAATGTTGAAGAAGATGCTTGTGGATTGTAGTGACAAGCCGCAAGAATCGTTCGATGAAGCTGGCATGGCGAAGTTGTTGGACGACTGTCTGACGAAGATCACCCCTATCTGTAACGGCGAACGTACTTTGATCATCCAATCAAAAGAAATACATTCGCGGGAAATCAAGGATAGTCTTAAATTATAGTAAGTATGATTTCGTGACACCATTCCATGATTGGGTTATCTAGCACAAAAACCAGTAGCGAAAAGGGTTTATACCCTCTCTTCGTGACAGCAGCGAACACTGCCCTCTTCTTCCTCGAAGATCTGCAGATTGACCACATTCAACGTGCTGATGCTTCCCGCGCGGTCTGTTTGCATGTAAATGACCCAAAGATGTTGCAACAAACCCACCAAGGTCAGCCGGATGTACTTCTTGTATCCAAGTCCGACATCCCCAGTCTCGATGGCTCTTTGCAGAATTTGCTCGCAATGACTGCACATCGTCCGAAAAATGCTTTCCAGTGGCGCTGTGTTCGCACGTTTGTGGAATTC
Organism: Leccinum rimulosum; assembly: GCA_038091395.1. Lineage (NCBI taxonomy): Eukaryota > Fungi > Basidiomycota > Agaricomycetes > Boletales > Boletaceae > Leccinum > Leccinum rimulosum. Next base: position 8,774 of record JBBPOJ010000156.1, read on the forward strand.
AAGCGAGCGAAGAAGCCAATGCAACCACCTCCCTCACCATACGAGAATGCCAATGCTCAATCGACCCCACAAGGCCAAACTCCGGAGTACCTGAGGGATCAGAGTGCAAATGTCCAGGCTTGTTGCTATGCAGCAGAGATGTTCGCTGCTCATGCCGGTCGTCTACATGTAATTGGTATTATCATCGTCGGTTGGTATTCTCACCTGCTCGATCATAATGTGCTTACTGACGCTACGATAGACAACATGCTATACCTTTCGCGGTACGACCGACAGGGTGTTATTCAGTCTTCTGGGATCAACATTATCGAAAATCTTCCGCTGTTTCTGGTTCTTCTCTTGGCGATGCAACGCTTTACGGATCAACAGTGGGGTTTGAATCCCACTGTGGACCCAAACTTTGGGTCCCAGCCAAACGTGCACAAGACGGTCCTGTGTAGAAAGGACGGTGACAAGATGGTCGTCAGCCTTGTATTGTCGGACAAGAAACGAACACACTACGGTCTAAATGGACGGGGTACCAACGTGTTCTCTGCAGAGATCGAGAACTTTGTTGCGCATGAATTGGTCGTCAAGGTCTCCTGGCCAGAGGCTGTGCGCGTAAGCGAACCCGAAATGTTGGAGAAAGTAAAAGGTATTGCACAGCGCGATGGCGACGTGAACGGACACGTTCCTGAGATGTATTGGTCAAAGAAATTCGAAGATACATCCACCGCAAAAATCCGGGAACGTCTTGGCCTACCCACCGGAGGAAGTCGTGTTCTGTATATGATGATCCTTCGAAAGCTGAAACCGATCACCGAGCTCGATGGTGACAAGTTTCTGTACGCATGGTGGGCGACAGTGAAATGTGAGTCGCTTCCATTGCTATAGTCGGATTGGATTGTTTACTTTCGCATCAAGGCCACCTTGCCCTCTGGAGGAAAGGCATTTATCACCGAGACATCAGCCCACCCAATTTGATGTATTATGAAGACGGAGAGAAGATTATGGGTGTTCTCAATGACTTCGACTTAGCGTCTACCGAGGATAGTGTTACTGCAACGCAACGCACTGGAACGGTCCCTTACATGGCAACCGACCTCCTTACAGAGGAAGGGATTCGGGGAGAAGTGAAGCATCTATATGAACATGATGCGCAGTCTTTCATTTGGGTACTGATCTGGGTCAGCCTTCAGTATGAGGACGGAAAGCTTCACGGGCGTCATCCAAGGTTGGATAGGTGGTCGAAGTTGGATGCTGTTTCATGCGGGGAGCTGAAGTCTGGCTTTCTGTTGAGAGCCTGGAAGGCGCTGCCATCTGGTAAAGGCCACGAAGGGAATTGGAAGTTGGCAAAGAAGGGCATCATAGCATTGGGGGACCTGGAAATTTCCAAGAGCAGATCTGAGGGTCCTCTAACTTTGGACATTGATGCAGCGTTTCAGAAGCTTCTGATGAACCTAGACCCGTACGCAGAGATGTCGTAGTTCTCTTGCTGCTGGTTAGCTGTCGAACAATCATATGAGGTCTGTCCGGTCATTTATGTGTATGATACTACTGCAAGCTGGTAATTATAGCTACGTAGTAGCCACTCAAATGACATTGATCTTGATTTTCTGAGGGTAAGTGTGTCGTCAGATAAATTCAGTAGTGAGATGCATACGATTTTGGTTTATTGAACATAAGATCAAATTTGCTTGCGAGGCTCACACTGGCAAGATGTACAGTGGGAATTCTGACTTTACAATGGTTACCGTCAACACTCATTGCAAAACATAGATGGAGTCGGGGACTTGGCGCATGCGCGCCGCTACGATTACCATCAAAAGTGTGATGCAATCCCACGACATCATGGCATCTGTATGACGGGACTGAGGTAAATTTAAATCACTTGCCCTGGCTCCTATCGACACGGGATATTGATCATCATTAAGATGATATCCAAGTAAGACGAGACACGCTGAAACGACCATCATGTTGGTCAATTTCATAGTTGAAAGGACAGACCCAGCGCTCAATCTAGACCAGCGACCACAACTAGCTGACCGTCAGACGAACGAAATACGAACTTTATAAGAATACTGTCACGAAACATTTACAGTGAAGTAGCGAAAATTATTGCATGCTCTCAATTGTCCTAGCGTGCGCCATCATTTGTCTGACTCAACTTCGTTTCTGAGACGCCTGCCATACAATCGTCAGGAAGGAAAACATCGACAAACGAGAAACTCACAAGGAAAGCCATCAGTTGCTGGTATCCAGGACCACCCGGCTGGGGTGCCCCAGGAGGTAGACTCGACATTGGTGGGGGCGACATCATTTGAGGAGGCGGAGGAGGCATCGCATATTGCGGAGCAGGTGCTTGTTGGGGTGCTTGTGGACCAGACGATTGTTGAAGTAACGCAAGGATGTTTGGAGGAAGTGATCCCATTCCGGGAGGCGCTTGTCCTGGCTGTGGCGTCTGGCTCTGTGGTGGCATTTGCCCATAAGGATTCGTGCTTTGACTGGGTAGAGCGGGGTATGGATGCGCCGGTTGTGGCATGGATGGAGGAGGGTAATACGAGGCTGGGCCAGGCGGCGGTTGTGCTATTGGTGGTGGCATTGAGAGTGCGGAAGTCGGAACCGGGCCAGCTGCTGGCTGTGTAGGCAAGAGAGATGCCATTCCATTCTGGGGCTGCTTCAAGGCAGCCAACAGTTGTTGTACCTTTCGAGCTTGCTCCAAGCGATCATCGGATGCCTATGTTATATCAGGAACTGTTGCATATTTGAAATGACGAAGGAAACGTACCGGTGGAGGAGGTGCTGGTGGAGGAGGTTGGGTGTAGGCAGTTGTTGTACTTGGGGGTTCATTGTAGCCACCACCAGCGGAATAAGGTGGACGTGCGTCAAAACGCTCCCCACCGTATCCTCCTCTGTCGCCAGCATATCCTCCTCTGTCACCACCATATCCTCCTCTGTCGCCAGCATATCCACCTCTGTCGCCACCGTACCCACCTCTATCGCCACCGTATCCACCTCTGTCGCCACCATACCCACCTCTGTCGCCACCGTATCCACCTCTATCGCCACCGTGTCCACCTCGATCACCACCGTAGCTTCGGCCACCACCTCGGCCACCCCTGGGTTCATCATCAAGGCCGCGTCTGTCACGATCTCTAGTATCATCTCTGCGGTCCCAACCTTCATCAAAACCTCGGCCACGGCCTCTGCCTCGGGCACGCCCGCGGCCTCGAAAGCTGTGACTTCGGTCCTCCCAGTCTCGACCTCCCTCATATCTTGGCTCGCGGCTGAGGTGTCACTTACATCAACCAAAGTTTCGGAAGAAGAATTGAAAAGCTTACCGTTGAGTGGCCGGACCGGTGATATCGGATTCCTCCCATGCGTATATAATATCCATCGTGCCATCTTGCAAGCCTTGATGACGTAGTCTATCGAAGGCTTCATCACAATTCTAGCTGGAGGTAAGCTAGACGGCAATTGATGTAACGTGAAGCCTTGCCCTCATGTCATAATACTCAACGTATCGCTGACTAGAATGAACATGAGCAACCAGGAAATAAAAAGAGAAAGTGTTACATACTCTGTACGGTCACCCAAGGGCATTACAGATTTGACATCTCCGAGTTGTTGGAATTTGCGCCGAACTTCATTGTCGTCAATTGGTTGACGGGAATCTTTCAAAGTTACTATGAGACAACCTTGGTATTGCTAACCTGGTGTTCAGAGACTAGTTGGATCACAAGGAGAGTAGTGCTTACTTGGTTTTTCTCTCGATCGCTTCCGCCTTGTTTCTGATCGTCTCGTGGTAGCGAATAATGGACATCAATCTGATGTAGAGCACGTCTTCTGTCAAACCCAAAGCCATACTTGGAATTTGAAGAGGCACCCACAGGTCGACCACTGATCTCGGAACCTTGCAAGCGCTCTCGGGCTCTCTCGGCAGCCCTCAGATCGTACTTCACAAGGGATTTCTCAGCATATTACAAGATGCCATCCCAAGTAACTTACGTATGTAACAAAGACCATGCCGCGTGTAGCGATCAAATCGAAAAAGGTCTTAATTTCCCCATGTTCTTCGAATGAACGGCGGACATCATCACTATTGGTTTCATACTGAAAATGAGAGTATCAGCACGAGAATAAACGAACAATGCAAACTTCAAATAACTTGCCTTGATGTTCCGGATAAAAAGTGTCCGACAAGGTCGCTCGCGCTGTATGCGTTCTTCAATAATGGAATCATGAACTTTGTCATCACGTTCGCGGCGGACGGTCCTTCGATTTCGGCCAAAACCTCCATCGTCAAAGTTGGCGTCGGCGACTTCTAACAGGGGTTGACACGGGTGAGATCAAGACTTCGGAAGGCAGAAAACCAAGCAAGTTGGCGGCGAGGCAGAATAAAGCACGTAGCGCATCAAGTCGCATAGAACGAACAAAGAAAATTTCTGGAGAACTCAAAGCGTCATCGCATCGCCCAGGTCATAACGAAATGAATGGATGACAATAATTTGGCAAACTCATTTCCCGATGCTTCGTTGAGATGTCCAACTTCACCGCTTTCGCTAATTAATAGCTCAAAGCTTGCAACGAAGGCTCTTAACGTCTGCTGGGCCGCCAGCGAAAAACAATGCAGGGCTGCCGGTTTACCCCGCCTTAACCGCGGCTCAACTGATGCGACGACGTATGACAACTGCCTATATTCGCACTGTATGTTCAGTCTCAATTTCAAGCGCACCTTCGAGATTGCCGTAGCCCTGAGTGTAGCCATCTGACGCGCTCTGGGTAGTATACTGAGCAGAGGGAGTTGACCCTGCATAACTACCACTTCCATTTTGATAGAAATTGTCTTGGGGGCCCGTATCGTAGCTATTGTATGGGCTGACTTCGACTTGATGTTGACTTTGACTTTGATCATAGGAACCGGAGCCGGAGGGACCGTTGTCGTAGCCACTATGAAAGCTGCCTCGACCACGACCGAAGCCTCTCCCACGTGGAGTGCCGCCTCTTTGATTGTAGGATCTATCGGGACCTGGACCACCGGGAGTACCACCCCTTCTGTGCCCACCGTCATAGGCGGCTCCACCGTAAGGATGATGGCGATTCATTCTTTCTACTCCTTTCCTGTTCTTTTAGGATGGAGTTGCACGAGTACTGAGCGGGCGACCAGAAGCAAAAGTAGGGATGGTGATGATGATGACGGTTGAGAACAAGTCAAAAAAATCGTAAAATTTCCGCATGTACGGTCCCGTGAGAACAGTCGCTTATATAAGCAAAGCCGCGCAGGCCAAGTTGCGGTCGCAGCAGCTCGTTCAATCCCTTTCGTTTCCTGCCCGCGACCAATGTCAAAACAGTTCCAGTTCAAACTTGTTCTACTAGGTACATTCATGTTTTATTCTTCACGCACCACTCTAACCTCTATCTCAGGCGAGTCGGCAGTTGGGAAGTCTAGGTAAGGCCCTGCCTTGCGTCGTGAAGTCACCATACATGGATCTTGCAACAGCTTAGTATTGCGCTTCGTCAAGGACCAATTCGATGACTACCGAGAAAGCACCATTGGCGGTATGCTCTGTCTGATATCCACTCGCCGTTCACTCACGTTTCCACAGCTGCATTCCTGACACAAACCGTCACACTAGATGATCAAACGACAGTTAAATTCGAGATCTGGTACATCTGCCGCTTGAGCGGTGTGTCTCGATAGCTAACTACTCTTCAGGGATACCGCAGGTCAAGAACGGTACAAGGTATGTTGGCGCATTGAATGCTGTGAAACCAAAACATCTGATGATTCTTTGATAGTCTCTCGTATGTCCATTTCATTCCACACCCCCACAATAAAATTGAGTAGTACTTGGGGAACAGGCTCCCATGTACTATCGCAATGCAAACTGCGCAGTGGTAGTATATGACATTACCCAGGCGTCATCGCTCGAGAAGGCACGGAACTGGATTAGGGAACTCCAACGCCAAGCCGATCCATCTATAGTGATCGCTCTCTGCGGAAACAAGTCTGACCTTGCTGCGCGTCGCCAAGTCACACAGGAAGAGGCTCAGAAATACGCGGACGAAGAAGGTCTGATGTGGAGCGAAACCAGCGCCAAGACAGGAGAGGGCGTAGCAGACATATTTACAGCCATTGGTACGTAAATATTGATTCTCGGTCGCCACCTATGATGACATAGCCCCATAATAGCTAAGAAACTACCGCTCATCGCACCCCCATCATCGCGGACGGGTGGTTCTCGCGGTGGCCCTTCTGGAGCGCGACAGGGTGTGGATCTTAACAGGCAGGCTAACTCTCAGAATGGCGGCGATTCTTGCAACTGCTAGTCGCATGTGCTACTTCCCTTCGCTGTCCTCCTCCCTAGCCTTCTCCTTGATTTGTCCCACTCTTACTCCACATGTAACATAGCGTACATTGCGGCATGCTCAACTTGGGTAGTAATAATATAACGATGTGTTGACGAATGTCAATACGAAATCATAGTATGCAAATACTCGCCAAAAAGTGCTCAATGAAGAATGTAAATTGACAAGTACAGCATTGCACCACCGTGGCAATTAGTGATAGAATCTTGAATGTCCTCGCTCATCAGAAGTCATTGGTTATAGAATCAAATAGCTCGAAGATCGTTAACGAATTCATGTATAGACTTTTCAGTCTTGAAACCATACGATAGGGACTGGTGTCGTAGCAAAGCTGAAACTGCCGCGAGCTGCAACCTACGCAGAGTAGCCGAAGATCCTACTAGATCGACAGCATGTCGTGATTGACAAGGGGAGTCACTAGGGCACTCTACGTGGAGCTCCTTGATACGTTCTAGATACTTGCGCACGAATGGTACCGAGGGTCCCTTGGCCACGTCCATGATGTCAATGATACGTCGGAACCTGTTTGCCACGTCGAGCATATCGAACAGCCTTTCAAAAGTCTGCCTGCGAGAGCACCGGACCCAGGCAGAATGAAGTGAAGATAAAGGGGATCCTGACAACGCCAAGATAATCGCGCATAGCGAGTCAAAATTACCAAGTGCTCGACATTTCTATTAAATGTTCAGAGATAACACACTGTTATCAAGATATAAATAACTTACCTCGGCCACCCTTATCCAAACGTCCAGTGCCTCAGCTTGTTGTGGAACGTGGTCGTATGCAAGGACAGACTCCCTAACCCACCATGCGATTTGGTCGTGAGTGTCGAAAAAGTACCGTAGGCCTGTCACGCCGGTGCTTCTTCGCCCCTTCATCCAATCGAAACAATCGTTTCGACGTATGCTAGCGTAGTGTGTGTGCATCAAAACACAAAGCTGTTCGGCCAGGTCGTCTGGACTCCAAGTGAGGTCAAGCAACTGGAAGTCTGAAATTCTTCGATCCCGACGTGCCAGGCGAAAGCTTGAAGCGACGGGTTGGGATTGGCCGTCAACCGCATCGTCGGAGTCGGTGATGTCTCGGGATACGGCAAGCGACCCAAAGACCGCAAATGATTCTTCGACGTCCCAGCCAGAGATAAGTTCTGGAACAATTTCATCTGGACTAATGGGGATCGTCAAGCGAAGGAGCGACATTCGGTCGTCCACTCCGCATGGATGAGAAACGTAGGGCAGTGCAGCATCGAGTAGCCGAGGACTTGGGGGCCGACTAAGCTGTAAAGTCGGTGGTTCCAGTAGAAGGGGAGTTGGGGGAAAGTGCGGTATCTGTGTCCGGTGAGGGGGCGGGTTCTCGGGTGTTGTTGGAAGAACGCAAACGTGTTCCATGTCGTAAAATCGATCGTCATTTGACAGATTGAAGACTAACTCGTAACCATGGTTTTCGACTCTGTCGTCAGAGAAACCCTTAAACAGAACGACATCCGCTGGCATCGGGAGCTGCAACGATGAAGCCTGTCCACTGTTTCAGCGACTTGGAACGAGGAACGCCTAACAACATACCTTGCTATCCCCGGAAACACGAACCCATGGGTCATGATCAGCAGAAAGGGGAGGGTCACACGACCACGGCGTCTCGTCCGGATATCCCATAATCTTGCCTCTGTCTAAAGGCAGGACAAACGAGCTCGGTATCCACCCAATGCGGTCGCCCTGGGATCGCATAGCCGCCCACCAACCGGAATGTTCTTGTTTGACTATCATCAGCACTTCGTCCTTGTGAAATGACAGATGGGCCGAATCCGAAGACTCGAAGTCGTGCATGCAGACGACATGCAAAGACTGGGGATTGCCCACACTGGGTGTCGAGCCGGAAACTGAGAGGCCATAATTGCTATAGGAAGACGAACTGGACCAAGAATCGGGTGAGAATGTCGCGGACAGCGGCACATCTGTTGAGATACGTAGTAGAGGCTTGCGCTGTTGAACTGTGGTGACATCGAGGGAGTTCGACATGGTAAATGGAAAGGGGTGTTCAAGCACAAGTGATACGCACTGGCACTTTATCCTTGCGACGAAGTCTTCAGTTAGTTACCGTCGATCAGCGATCAGCGATTGGTCTCTGACGGGTAATATGCATCCGCACACTTGGTATCCTTGTCACTTCCGCGTGCTACAAAAGGGTCGGCTATTCCCGCCAATTGTATGCTGACGCGAGCGTCCAGGCTTACAATGTAGAGATGAGACGAGGGTCACCGTAGCCACGTCAATATAGAACCCAAACCTGTGGCAATCACAGACCTTGGCGACCAAGTCCGAAATACAACGTCGTATCCTAGTAAAAGCTTGGGGCAGAACACAGCATTTTCAAGACTTGGCTGGACACATGTCCCAGTCCGATGAACGATTATCGATTATCCCTGACTCCGGGGTAGGCCCGGTCCCTCAACAAGCTGAGACGATATCACAGGCGAGTCAAACTTGAAGCTTGAAGTTCCGAGATGGGCACGAGCACCGCAGCGATGTACGATTCGGGGATGACTTCAGCGTTGACATGGACATCGAAGTTTATTCAATCTTTACTCTGCGTTACGTAATCTTTCAGCGCTGAATTGACACTACGGACAAGTACGAGTATGTTACTTGACTTGACTTTTTCCGCACTACATGTATGTACAATATTGCAAACAGCTGTAACAGTGCTCGCTGTACCCACGTCATACTGCGTGTCCTCTGTCCTCTCCCACAGAATAATATCTAATCATTACCGATGCCCTCTTCATCAGTCAGGTGAGTCTCACATCGTGTTCTAGGTCACTCGTGCACGACCGATCCTTTTTACCCAGGTCTCGTGTCAAAGGCCGTCCGCTAGTCGACCTCACACATCGAATCGAACGGGATTCTGCCATTCGGTTGACTGGTGGCGCATACAGTGACGTTTACAAATGCAAGTTCAGCAACATGACCGGATCTCCGTCCTCGGTACAATACTCTGCTGTTGTTGGTTAATGCTATCCTGATGTCTTTTAGGTCGCCATGAAGGTCCTGAGGTATTTTGAGTCTGAAGATCCAGAAGAGAACCAGAGGCTACTGGATAGCACAAACAACCAGGTCGACTTGATCCCATAACACTGACAATGTATTTGTTCATCTGTTGATACTTGCTAGCAGATCCGTCGCGAACTTGGTCTTTTGAGGAGACTCGAGCATCCTAATCTCGTTCCACTGTTCGGTGTGGCGACCATCTTTGGACCAATACCCGGTGTGGTGTTTCCTTGGATGTCACACGGCACTTTGCACTCTTTTCTCAAGAACAAAACCCTCACACTAGTCGAGAGACTGCAGCTGGTTAGTCGTGATTCCCTCTTTTTCGACCCCACGATACTGATGATGTGTAGGTGCATGGCATCGGATCTGGCCTGGAATATCGTGCGTCTTCGGAAATCGCGTTGTGATCCCACTTTTTCTTATCGGACTGATGTCGTAGTTCATTCAAATGACGTGTTTCATGGAGACTTACACAGCGTACGTCCAATAACCTCAGGTTTGGCTTGAAGGTTTCTCACATTTTACCATTTACCAGGGGAATGTCCTCATCGACGAAGATCAAATGCCGCGAATCAGCGATTTCGGATTGGCATGCACGATCGAGAAATTGCAGCCTGGACTGACATACTTGCAACGGTTGTCGAGTTCGAGCAAACCAGGAGCGGTGAAATGGGCAGCACCTGAAAGACTCTCTGGAAGCGAACCGCACCCATCGGGAGACATTTATTCGTTCGGGTGTACCATGTTCGAGGTAAACATGTTCCCCGATACCCTGATGGTCATTAGCCTAAGTAATTTGTCCGCTAGGTGTTGTCCGGCGATGTGCCATGGAAGGCAAAGACGGACTACCAGGTGATTGTTCTGAAGTTGACGACGCATGAATTTCCTCCTCGTCCACTGTGTGGGACAATTCGAAACGAACATTGGAAACTGATGGTGCGGTGCTGGTCAGTGCGCCCACAGCGACGCCCCAGGGCAGGCGAGGTCGTAGTAGCAGTGCACACGTTTTTCTCACAGAAGCAGGACGTTGACTGGCGTGATCGGGACATCCTCGAATTTCAAATCCTTTTTTTTTTTCAAGGTACCACTTCCCGATTCGGCGAAAAGCCATGGTGTGACCTTTCCCGACTAAACTCTTTTGACCATCGTCACGTTTTATCCGTCCGTATCAATATCAATGTCCATCCAAAGAATTACAATAATTTGTTCTCCACACCACAGCCATACCGAGAAAGTGGGTGAGTCCTAAGGCCTGATACCCCATGATGATCCACCAATTACATCAAATAATGGGTCAAGGGATTTACGAAACCCACTTCATGCATCATTCAACTGTTGGAAAAAAATCAATACAGTGAAAGACGGGGACATTGTCGCAAAGTGGATATCCAGATTTATCCACCTTAGGTTGAAGGTTCATGTATAACAGCAAGCTACTATGCAAGCGCGCGTGAGCACCCGACCAAAGATGAATGGAAAGATGAAGGACCTCCAAGATGGCATATCTTTCCTGTTCCTGAATTTTGTACCACGGAACAAGATCTCGCATAATACTCTTGCCCGGCACACATCGCATTCGCTATAGTTCTGTTTGTTCGAGGTATTGGGACAAAGTGTCGACGGCAACGCCTTGGCCTTGATAGGGTCTCGTCATCGCCAATTATAATAATAATATATGCTTCTCCTCTTGCGAGATAGCACCCTCGACTCTTGAACGTAAAGAAGTGGTGAGGAGAATACGAGACCGGAACCCATCCTGTGATGAAGCAGAAGAAACATTTGATTTAGCACGAAGGATCTCTATATCAGCTTGCAATTGACTCCTCCGGATTCCGGAATCGTCATAAATTTCGAAGAGACACGTACCCTGGTTGAAATCTTGGTTGTTCCATGCTTCAACGAGGGTTTGTCGTAAATCCGAGTGGGTTTTTAGCAGTGCATTTACATTTGCGGGACTGGCGTATTTTATGTCCAAGATACCGTTTGATGCTAGAACGTCATGAGGACGATCAATTGCGAAGAACTCCAAGAATTTGTGTTGGTAGGATCACTCGGCACATCTTCGATGGCTAGGTGTCCGAATGTGATGTGAGCCGCATCAAAACAAGGCCAAATAGTCACGGTCGGATGTATGTCTCAGGCTTTGACTTTACTCCCAAGAATCTGTTTCAAACACACCTTAGATCCGATAGGTTGATTGCACTCTTAGATAACTAGCGTTGTGCGAACGCTACCAGTGCTAGGCCGGTGACGAATAAATTTGGTGTTGCCGATATCGGCGACTCGGATCCGTGGGTTGCTTGCCGGTGGGATTGCTGTGTGCTACACAGTCACGACATTCAACAATGCCCACTCCTGTGTGGAATTCTGCAAAGGCCAAGGTAATGCATATCCTTCCCAATCACAACACAGTACTGATCGCGCTCTGCAGGTACAACTTCGGTGCGTGCTTGGGGCCTTATCTGTTCATGATATTCAAACAGGATATTCCAGGCTCTCTGTTCAACGTCTCCGAACATTGCAACAGAAAAGGGAAGCCCAGGCGAAGAGTTCTCGCCGTGATATCGCATTCTTGTTAGAAAAGGGAAAGGTTGAGAGCGCACGGATCAAGGTGGAAGCGAGTAGGTGCTCGATCCAATTTACGCGGGAGCATATCCTAACTAGTACACGCCGTCATTCTCTCCCGCAGTCATTAATGAGGATATCAATCTTGAACTCTTAGAGCTCTTAGAGCTCTACTGTGAGCTCCTGATTGCCCGCTTTGGATTGCTCGATCAAAAGTGAGCATGAACACCGAACCATATCATGGGTCGCGTAATTCCACGACGTCTCTCACAGCATGCGCGAACCTGATCAGGGTATCAAAGAGGGAGTCTATGCCATCATTTACGCTGCGCAGAGAACCGAGGTAAAAGGTAATTGGGTCGTCGTTTTCTAGTCGCCAGCTGACTCCCTGGATCATTCGTATCACTTGCAAGAACTCCATGTACTACGCGAACTCCTCGTGCACAAGTATGGTCGGGAACTCTCGACAGTAGTGATGGAAAACCGCGGAGATTGTGTGAGCAGCCGGGTAAGCACCCTTGGCCCCTAGTTTGTTCCGAGTCCCTGATGAGTCAACCATCTGGTACGATCAGGTGGTGAAGAAATTATTAGTCGAAACACCGTCGCCAGAATTAGTTGATGGCTATCTGACGGAGATAAGTCAAGCATATGGAGTCAAGTGGTCAGCTTCCATCCCGCAAGTGGCCGTCAGAGATGAAGCTGGCAAGACGGTTGGTGTGGTTTCTCTCGTTATCTTCCCATTCACCTATCTCTTATAGAATCGGACGCAGACTTCAGAGGAGTCTCTTCCAGGTTATTCGGAGGAAGGCCCCAGCCTGGGCATTGATAAACTACCTGACCTGCCTCCGATGGAAGAAGAGGAACAGAAGGCCTCTAGAAGAACAAACAGCACAACAACGCCCACTGTAGAGACTCCCGCGGACGATTTCGAGACCTTGGCACGTCGTTTCCAGGAATTAAAAAAGCGCTAGCCAAGGTGGGTTGAACAGGAAACGAGTGGTGGTTTTAGTTTTGATGGTTTGATGGTGCACCACCCCGTTGTGAAACTGATCATCATACCCTGTTCATCTGTGCGTTTATTGTAACGTTCCCGCGCTGCGGATCGGCTTATGAGTACATCCGTATATGCCTCTTGATCAAGCGATATCCGCCGCCGATCTCGTCCGATAGCTGTTTTGACGGAGAGATCTTCTGTGGTTTCGCCACGCATTCATCTTCTGCATTTGTTCCTCGCCCGGCACATGACGAGGTTGAAGCAAATGCAAATTGGGGTCGGTGTTTCCTTGAACGTTTAGGTCCTCGGCAACAGTGCGAGGACGACGAGAATGGTTTTATACCTTGTAATATTTACTAGCCGGAACACGATGCACCGGCAGTCGAAGGGTTCAGGCAAGCACGATGCCAACGAAATCTCTTTATATCCGCACTGGACCCTGCGGTCTCACGGGACGAGTTTGAGTTGCTCCAGGACAGCCTCCAGAGTGGCGTGTTCTCGGCGTGTTCGGTTTAGTTAACCCGACGAAGCGACTAAAACACTAGTACCGAGTATCATGTGTAACTTATGGGGGTGCAGGCAGCCTGCCAGGTGGAAGCTGTGATACCTGTCTACATCTACTACATGGTCCGGGGGATTTGCAAGCATTGAAGCAAAATTTGCAGCACGATGCTGCGGCGATTTGGGGGAAGCCTATGAAATGTCGAGATGGGAATGCATTGATGGATGTGTCTTTGGGTGTGGGTCGACTAGCTAGGGTTCCCCGCTGTATCAGGGGTAATGAGGTAGTATGATGCACGAGGGACTCGGCTAAGGGGGATTGTCATTGGCATCGTGAGTCCGGCAGTCGGGCTGCAACATTGTCATCGAAGTAAGCGAGCTCAGATATGCCACATTTCGAGTTGGACACGACAGCGGCTCCGACGGGGGCGTCACTACATAGGATGCGCAAAATATTCATGTTCCGGGCGGAGCTGACTATCTCTCCGAACTGGCATGAACATGAACACTGTAGGCAAGTACTACTTGTGAGATCTGATGGCATCGGAGATGTGACCAAACCCGAACAATCTGAGAATGCCCGTGGAATTGCTATCGAGGAGCTCCGTTGTGCATATCTCCAGAGACGGCGAAATTTCTGGATCAAACCTTAAGGTGAGTTCACGTAAAAGGGTCCCATGCACACGAGAAGGCTCCTCGAGAGCGCTCAGCGGTGGAAAAGAAGCAATCGAGTTGGAGGTGCATTCTGAGCGGAGGAAGAGGTGGAAGGAAAGAGGCCCCAGATGCCTAGTCCTCGGGCGTTAGTCTAACTAATTCGTATTCACGCGGTTGCGGTTAGTGTGAATGACGGAGCAATATCCATGTCCGCCGAACTCCCACTTTCCCCTCAAACTACAAATCTCATTTATACTCTTTTCCATGTTCACCCGTTTCATCACTTGTGCTGTCTGCCGCAATGCCTGCCCCTTCCTACCCCTTCTCCGATGATAGCGACAGCGACAGCGAATCCGATCGCTACACCGAAATGTCCCTCGACTCCAGCGTCGCCAGCTCCAGGACCTCCGTGGACCTCTCCATGCGTTCTGCATCCCCAGTTCCTTCCGTATTCTCCGTCACAAGCTCGTTGCGCGCACAGGCTTACCGTCAAGAGTACGGTAGGGGCCTCAACAATTATTCCGATGTTTATCGTCTGCCAGCAGATGACGAGGAACTGGAGCGCCTCAGTCCGTTTGACTTCCCCCTCTCATTTGTCTCCTCTTCTCATTCATGTCAAAGACAACCAGCATGTAATGTTTTGCAAAGTTATGGGAAGGTATCCACCTGCCATGCCTGAAATAATGGCGGATGATGGCTTCGAAGTCAAGGCTATCCTTGATCTCGGTTGTGGAAGCGGCAGATGGTCAGCCACCGTTTTCTCTGCGTAATACCTCGTGCATTTATCGCCGTAACAGGATAATGGACATGGCAAGAGAGTTTACCAATAGCAGTGCGGTCGCCGTTGATCTTGTTCCCATGCAGTCCTTGTGAGCTTCTATCCTAACCCTTTGATATAACCTTTCCTGACTGTCCGGAGATCTATGCCCTCAAATTGCAGGTGAGAGCTCACCTACCCCCCTGACATTCGTGTGCCAGACATCGTCCCTTGATGCAGAAGCGAGGTGGACGACATTAATCTCGGTCTCGAGCATTTCTACGGCGACTTCAACGTTGTGCATTGCCAGCTTATCTCCTCGGGTGTAAGTGTCCCTCTGTCGTCTATCAGCCATAAGTTGAACTGGACTTCCATCTCCTCAGATTCGCGACTACCAGGGTCTGATCGACCACATAAGTCATGTGCTCCGGCCAGGCGGTCTGATAGATCTCACCGAATTTCCGTTTTGTTTCACTGGGTTGGACAGACAACCTATCATTCCGCCCGCTGGGTCATTTCACCCTCCATGGGCCCCCCTTCTCATGTCCTGTATAAGACGAGCAGTTGAAGCACGGGGAGGTGATGCGGCTGCATCCGCTCATCTACACGAGTGGGTATCTAACCACCCAGCATTTGAAGACGTCGTGCATCGGCCGTTTTGGTTTCCGTGTTCTGCCTGGCTGCCTGGAGATGGTCCGGAAACAAAATTTTGGAACGAGATTGGAGCAACGATGAGGGACGATATCAAGGTAGGCGATATCTCCGCCGACGAAGCGTTAGTTTAATTTTTTATTTATTACTGCAGGCATTCTTCAAGTCTGCTCGGCCACTGCTACTAGGCCATGGCCTCTCGGAAGAGTTTGTCGACGCTATGCAGCACAATGCCTGCGCCGAGCTCGACGAGGGTGTGACTCCGGTCTATGTTTTGATAGAAAATGTTTATGCCCGCAAGAGGCACTGACCATAACACGTTTGAGCGTACTTTTTTCTCTCGCCTGCATTTTTGGGTTGTTCAGCATCACATCCAGTGTACCGTACTCATAACATATTGTACGATTCCCGATGCACGCTATATATACTTACATGTGATGTATCTAGCTCATCATCTATCAAATTCATCGAGCATCAACTTGTATCCTAGCTTGTGCAACACGGTCCACGTCCTTCCTTGAGTTTGGGGCCGAAAGTGGAAAAGTGACCGAGGACGGAGCAAGACAATAAGCGTTCCGGTGATGAATCAGGCCGACCACCTCGCGTTGGGAGATCGACGAAGGTGAAGGTGAAGAAGTATGCGTATGGGCCGTCGGAGACGGCCTTCTCGTTCTCCTTGCTGCTTCCTTCAAGCTGACACAAGATCGGGCCTAAGGCAATCACCGGTCACGATCCAAGGTGACGCAAGCCGATAAATTATTGTCTTGGAATCTAGGCCGTCGGAGACTGTGTTGTTTGCCAATGCTCCAGATGACTTCGCAGAACGAATTAGAAAGTCCCCGGGGGCCACTAGAGAAGAGGAAGAAGCGGCGGCGAGGACCACCTACGTGACGCATCGAAATAATTGACTGGGGTTGTAGGGGGGATGCCAGTGGGTGGGGAGCATGAGACCGTTGGGAGAAAACGTGCGACGGTTTCCCGGCCGCATTGCTAGCTTGACGTATTGCCTGCGAGCGCGTTATCGTCAAAAACCGAACACCTGTTACGAAAACAAAAAAGAAATTGCCTGGACATATCAGGTGCGAACCGGAGCAGCATCTCGCTGCGTCGTCGCGGAACCGAGATCGAGGATGAAGTGGCGAAGTGGGCAACGGGGTGGAAAACGGGAATTTCGTGGCATGGTTTATGGACTCGGGCGAGAAAGTTGGCGGCGGGGATAGGAGTGCGGCTCCAATCTCTGCGATTATGTATGCCGCCCATTCCTCGCTACGCCACACAACCCTATTGTATTGACTCAGATCCGATACTCGAGGCATAAAACCCAGATAAATATGGCAGCCTATCCAAACTTACTTTGTTGCGTGAATGAAATCGACTAAAAAAAACAACATTTAAAATCGGGGAGAGAAAACGGGCTCTATGATATGATAACCAACCGAACTTCCTGTATTGAGAACTCCACCGCAATGCCACCATCGATCAGATTATCAGTCGCCCGGTTGTCGTAGGAAGAAACACATTCTCGAGTACCAAGTATGGAACTCAAAGCGAGATAGGTAAGCATTCGTGGGTGCGGCAACGTTACGAACCCACCCGCTGCGTGAATCTGCCAGGCTATCGGCCGCATTCCTTGCGATTATTAACGGTCGAATCGATCCGATTTGTGGTGCAGGAATTATGGCCCAGTTTCTTCTTTCTGTATAACAAAAGAGAATCCAGTCCTTGGGTACTAAGCGGTCAACGTTTTAAATTTCAACAGAGAGACGTCACATTGTCACTGCATGCTGAGCGCTGTACCTCCAGCAGACTGTGTCCAAGTTGGCGGTCAATGTTCTTCACGCCCGCCGAGTGGAACGTTGCAAGTGAATACGAAGAGACCTACTGCCGTTAGTATAATAGGGGAGTAGTGGTTCTGACCTGATTGGGTGACTTCACTCCAAAGAATAAGGAAATAATGAATTAAATTCAATTTTGACCCTACGAAAGGTAACCCTACATCTATTACTACTTGCCATCTTTAGGCCAATTTGAAACCATGCCAAGATTTCCTTAGTAGGTCAAGTTGCAGGAGCAAAAAGTTCAGAACGGGCGAGATGAAACAGCCGTCGCCGACTTCGCCGACCTCGAGGTGGATATACTAATTGATTCACATCCGCCTGAGCGAATTGTTGACCTGTCGTAGGACTTGTGGCAGCAGCCCTAGTGGACGCAGACGTCGAACACAACTGGGATAGGCTAGCTTCATTGGCAGTAGTACAATCAACTTCCTCCGAGAGTGTTCGGGCGGAATAAGTATTGTCCGACGGGCCTGTCGCTGCCTGTTAGTACCAATTTCGTGCCTTTTCGTTGCAACATTCCCCTTTCCGTCATTCACGCAACTTCTTGCCGTCGCCTTGATTCTCCTCACCTCCTCCACCTTGTCGTGCAACCCCCAGTGCGTTATTGTTGGTGTTGCGTGAACCACTTCCACCGCCAATGTTGTCTACACACAGTCACTAGCGCTCGTGACATCTTACTTATCATGTTATGCTTCCTTTCTTCTCTGTTACCACGGACGGCTAAAAAATTCTTTTCAGCAGTCGGTGAGGTGGTGAACCGGTGAAAGGTGATTTGGGCATGCATTAGTAATATCTGACACGAATATGACTATGACGTACTCTGCGCCTATATCTCGGAGGGTAACCTGCTGGTCTTTCAGGCCGTCTTTGCAACTGATCCGTCGGACCTCGCTCCGATTGAACGTTGAGCGACGTGAAGGATGTAGTTGCTTTTCGGCGTCTATAGTTTGAGCGACACAGCAATCTGATGCTCCAAGCGATGCAGGTGACCACCGGGCTCGCTGAGCGGGGACATATCGGAGCAGCCTGCAGGATGCGACGGTCAGCGGGCGACGGTTCGAGCGCCGTGTCAGAGGAAATCATTACTTTGAAAGCTTTCACATCTCCATGACTCATCAGCCTCTACGTCGTCGAGATCCACATCCATCATGTCGTCGGCGGTGAGACGTCGTCTATGACGTATCTCCTTTGTTCGCATATGAGACGATGCCGTGACGTGTCTCCCGTCTGGGAGCGCGCCACTCATGAGTCCTTCCACGCACGTGAAACTGGTCGAAAGAAGTTGACTGCACCGTGCGTGATCCAACGTCGTACGGTCTCGTTTATCGTTCCCTACCACTTTCATCTTCGATGATGCCACCGGTCAGTTGGCTCTCTTCCTCCACGTCTAATACTTCGATCTCCATGTGTCAACAACCCCTGCTCTTTCAGTACCCACGTTCGAACACATTGTGATCGACCCATTCCATCCTGCGCATACGCCAGTCCCCGACGCTGGCGAGCATCACCCAGTAGGGCTGGGGCGGGACTAGGAATCGTGTATGTCCTTGGGGATCGAACACAATAAGAATGGGGCCAGATCATGTAGTGCTCGGGGGTCCTGAGAGATTCAGGTGTTTGCTGTCAGTAACAAAGAACATGATGAATATCGGCGAGGTGACGATTCAAAGCAAATTTCGCGAAAGCAACGGTACATACTTGAATGCCTGCGTGAATTACCCTCACAGTGGATAGCTGAGATTCGAACCGTGACTCCACCATCCCTCTGGTTCTGCAAGTTACAACAGAGAAGTGGACGAAAGCGGAGAGGACGACCGTCCGGGATAGAGATTGGGCGGATTAGAGCGGACGCGTTCGATAGTGAGGATGACAGGGTGCCTGAGCGGAACGGGGGGGACTGCGAGGTCGAATAGCGGTGGGGGCGGTGAACAGCTCATCAAAAAGTCTGCTCTGAATAAAAGAGGCCTCGCAAAGAAAGGTCGCTCTTTCTCTCGCGACCTGATAGAATTACAGCCAGTGGATCATGCTTATCGCAGAGTTGTCCGGGTTTACTAGGTGATTGCCAGCACGATTGATCCTCTTGAGTTTCCTATGGGCCATTTTAGTCATTGTCGACTTACCAAATACGGAACCCTAGCTAAGTAAACCCTAATTCACACGACTGCACCAAAATATTCTTTGAGTTTAAGACCTTGCTCACCGTCGTCGTCTGCCATGGCCTACGTGTCCAAAAAAGAAGAAGATAGTAACCTTAGCTTCTACAACAACAACAAGACTACGATCATACAGGAGGCCCGTGCGTTCAATGAGTCGCCCATCAGCCCGCGGAAATGTAGGGCCCTGCTCACGAAGATCATCTATCTCGTTTACATTGGCGAGAGCTTGACCTCGCAGGAAGCCACTACGCTGTTCTTCGGCACTACGAAACTGTTCCAACACAAGGATGTAAGTCGAACGAATTCCACCGACTCGGGGAATGCCTAATAATCACAATGTAATACAGAGTGCGTTGAGGCAGATGGTCTACCTCGCGATCAAGGAACTGGCCACTACGGCAGAGGACGTGATCATGGTCACGAGCAGCATCATGAAGGACATGCAGCCAAACTCCGAGGTTATTTACAGGCCGAATTCTATTCGTGCATTATGCCGAATCATCGATGCAAGTGTCAGTACCTCAATGCCCTGGTAGCTAACTTATTTTCTACAGCCTTCCATGGCACAAGGCGTTGAGCGTTTCTTCAAGGCCGCCATAGTAGATCGCACGCCTTCCATATCATCCGCCGCGTTAGTTTCTTCTTACCATCTCTTCCCCCACGCAAAAGATGTGGTGAAACGATGGGTCAACGAAGCTCAAGAGGCAGTCAATGCAAAACCGTCTCCCTCGTTGTTTGGCACTTCCTCAGGGGGTTACCTCAATTTCGGGTCTTCTTCGAGTTCATCGAACAGCGGATATCAACCTATTCCCTCGACCAGTTACATCACCCAGTATCATGCTCTCGGTTTGCTTTACCTCATCCGCCAGCAAGATAGAATGGCAGTCACCAAGATGATTCAGCAACTTGGTGGTGGCAAATCTGGCGCCGGCACGACACTGAAGAACTCGATGGCTCTATGTATGCTAATCCGCTATGCAGCCAAGGTCATGGAGGAGGATCCAAAGTACGTAGTGCGTCACGCAGAAACGCGTCCCAGTCTCACCGTTGTTCTAGTGTACAAAAGCAAATTTTGGACCTACTTGACGGCTGGCTACGGCACAAGAGCGATATGGTGAACTTCGAGGCCGCCCGTGCCATTTGCGAGATGAAGCATGTCGCTGCTGCACAATTGACAAAGCCTATTGCAGGTTTGTTCTCGCCCTTTTTCATACGCTTGCGTTTCTCAACGTACCTCCTAGTTCTTCAACTTTTCCTTTCGTCCCCGAAACCGGTCTTGAAGTTCGCTGCAACTCGTACCCTCGCTGCGCTTGCCTTGACGCACCCGGCAAGCGTAGCTGCGTGCAATGTAGACCTGGAAAATCTCATCGCCGACCCCAACAGGAGCGTTGCTACATATGCCATCACTACCCTTCTCAAGGTACTGTCACGTTGTTCTACTAATTTATTTAGTGCTCATATCCTTCAGACTGGCAACGAGGCCTCGGTGGACCGCCTTATGAAGCAAATCACAGGTTTCATGTCAGAGATTAGCGATGAGTTCAAAGTCATCGTTGTCGATGCCATTCGATCCCTCTGTATCAAATTTCCTGCCAAGCACGCGTCAATGCTCGCATTTTTATCCGGCGTCTTGCGCGACGAGGGTGGATACGAGTTCAAGCGGGCTGTCGTGGAAGCCATGTTCGACATGATCAAGTACATTGTGGAATGCAAAGAACAGGCGCTTTCACACTTGTGTGAATTCATCGAAGACTGCGAATTCACGAAACTTTCCGTCCGTATCCTTTATTTGCTCGGCGTCGAGGGACCAAAGTCTCCTCAACCTACGAAGTACATTCGATACATTTACAACCGCGTCGTATTGGAAAATGCAATTGTCCGCGCTGCTGCCATATCAAGTTTGGCCAAGTTCGGTGTTAATGCAATTGATGCTGGTCTGCGTCGCAGCGTCGGTGTTTTGCTCAACAGGTCGGTCTTTTTTATCTTCGTTTTACATGACTTCTGATCCCTGCAAGGTGCTTGGATGATGTCGATGACGAGGTTCGCGATCGTGCAGCCATGTATGTGAGAGTATTCAATGAGAAACCTCTTGCGGATGCGTACGTGAAAGAAGGTATGTGTTTGTCTGATTTATCAAGGCTACCATGTGTGACGCTCGCTTCTGACAGAGTCGGTGTTCTCTCTGGCCGCACTGGAGTCAAAGCTGGTTGCATACGTCAACGATCCCGCTGCCGCTGCTCAACCATTTGACACATCTTCAATACCCAAGATTAGCCGTGCCCAGTTGGCGGCAGAATCGACCCGTAAGCGAATCCATGCACATGGTGGGAGACGATCTTACCAGAGCTTTCAAGGACCAAGTACATTGGATACAATCGCTGTTCCTACCAGAACCAACGCGTCGCCGCCTCCACCAACTGCAGCGGAGACTCAGTCGACATATGCACAACAACTAACCGAAGTCGCTGAATTAGCAGAATACGGCCCAGTTCTGAACAGCAGCATAAAACCGGTCCAGTTAACGGAGACGGAGACAGAATACCAGGTTACGTGCGTCAAGCATATATTCCAGGAACACGTCGTATTTCAGGTGCGAGATAGATATCAGTGACTTTGATAGCGGTGCTCATTGGGAGGCAGTTCAATGTCTCGAATACGCTTCCCGACACCGTGCTGGAGCAAGTCTTTGTGATCATGCAACCTCAAACAGAGTCGGGACTGACAGAAGACTTTATACTCCCTGTTCCGACGCTCGCGGCATCAACTTCACCGAGCATTGTCTACGTCTCGTTTACGCGGGATTCGCCCGAGGAATATGTGACGGCATCGTTCCAGTGTGTGCTCAAGTTCGTCAGCAAGGAACTTGATCCCTCCACCGGTGAACCCGAGGAAGAAGGATACGAAGACGAGTACCAATTAGAAGACGTGGAGCTTACAGCCGGCGGAGACTATATAATACCGAGTTATTCATCGTTCTCCTCAGAGTGGGAGCGGCTGCGCTCGGGCGCATCTGCCACCGAGACATTTTCTCTCACTGCTATGGAAAGTATCAAAGGTGAGTCGAGCCATGTCTTTCGATATGCTGTAAACGGTTATTGACGATCCTAATCACGGCATACGTGTATTCGCATGGTTACTGCTCTCACGAACGTCACAGCTGCCTGCGACTCGATCATTGAGATTCTTAACATGGAACCGCTGGGAGGCACAGAGACGCCGGGCTCCCCATCGGTGCACACGCTCCAACTGTCTGGGCTGGTCACAGGCGGGGGCGGAAAGGTGCTTGCGAGGTGTCGGATGACGTTCTTGAAAGGACAAGGGGTTACTCTGGAGGTGGGTGTCCGTGCCGAACAGGAGAGCGCATGTGCACTGGTGATGTCTGCGATTGGTGGTTGAGGCACAATACACTTATGACTTGTCTTCTCACCAATTCCCCGGTTTTTTTCTGAGTGAGAACAATCCCGTCACCGAAGCTGTGGGGCGGTCCCCGGGCATATCCTCACATGCCGACCAAGCAAGTGAGACACATTTTATTATAAGGCGATGAGGTGATCTCGTGTGGAACGTTCCCCGGGCACATTCCCCGAAGCTATATAATTCATCAGCGGGAGAAAGAGATACTGGATATTGCGACGTCGCGTCCGAGCCGAGCAGTACAAGAACCACATATGGCGGTGACAATTTATCCTCAACCAGAGTCGTCGTCCTCCGCGACTCATAGCGGGGACACAAAGCGCCGGTCGACAGCTGCATCCTCGACCATGCCAGCTCCGCCGTTGCCCACCCCAAAGGTCATCCATGTCAACACAAGAGGCGCCGTAATTCTGGCAGAGGAATCCCCCGCGGTGTGTGTTGTTTGCATGCTGCCGAATTGGCTTCCTGACAGGCGCCTGTGCTCCCAAGACACGAGACAGCAGAGGGATATACCTCCCAAACTACATCGAGCCCGTCTCCTACATCGCTGTCGACGTACGTTTGCGCTTCCTGGTCGCACCACTCACTTCATCGCGTTCTTTTTAGATTGGTGGCTCCCTCGCCAAGGTCGTCTATTTCACTCGTTCACCTGAGCCACCTTCTCCTTCTATCGCTGCGACCCGTGGTAGTTCCTCCGAACCAGACAGCCTCTCGACCTCGCCGTCCCGGAGTCCCCTGTCGCTACGTTCGCCACCCATCCCCCCAAGTTCGTCTCACACGCGTAACGGCACACTCACCCCCCTCGTGCTCGAGTCGCATGCAAACGACCACAGTGACGCCCTTGACACCGACTTGCTGCGGTCCACCATCCTCCATCGTGCGGCGCGGGTCCATCACATCCCCGGTGGCTCCATCAACTTCGAGCGCTTCGAGACCTCCGATATATCGGCGCTCATCACGTTCATTTCCGACCTCATCAGTCGTTCTGCTGTCGCCAATGGCGTCTCGATCGAGGAGATGCGACGGGGTGTCAAGATCATGGCGACCGGAGGGGGTGCGCACAAGTTTGGGGAGCTGTTCGAGAAGGAACTATCGGTCGAAGTCCGGCGCGAGGACGAAATGGAGTGCCTGATAGAAGGGATGAAGTTCATGGCCATGATCCCGGACGAGGTGTACTACTTTTCGGACGAGCTCATCTCGGAACTCTCCCACCCAGGCACGACTAAAGGCGCGGGAGATGAGGACGGCGGTGACTCGGCTACCTCGACATCTGCCGATCAGGCCGCGCTCGAGCGGCCGTCGCCTAATCCGCCAAAGTTCGCGGTTATGTTTGAATCTGAGGAACCCTCGGCCCATCTTCCGTGTTTGCTTGTCAACATCGGTTCCGGTGTATCTATCATCAAGGTTGATGCCGATGGCACGTTTGAGCGCGTGAGCGGTACTAGTCTTGGTGGCGGTACCTTGTGGGGTTTGCTAAGCTTGCTTACGCCTGCCCGAACGTTTGATGGTGAGTAAATGGTTGATCATGTCCATATGACTACTGACGGCGCTTTTTCTTGGCAGAGATGTTGGCCCTGTCGGAAGAGGGTGATAATGCCACCGTGGACATGCTTGTGGGCGACATTTATGGGACGGATTACACGAAGCTCGGGCTGAAATCGACGACGATCGCGAGTTCCTTTGGCAAGGTCTTTAAGCACACTGGCGAGGGGAAGGAACGCAGGACGTTCAAAGCAGAAGATATCAGCAGAAGTCTGCTTTATGCAGTGTCGAACAACATTGGACAGATTGCGTGCGTGGTGGCTATTCGTCGACCTCGGTTGAGATCACCTGACCGTGCCCGGTTATAGATACATGAACGCGGAGAAGTACGGCTTGGACAGGATATACTTTGGGGGTTGCTTTATTCGCGGTTAGTTTTGACCACCTCGGACGTACGAGTGGTCGCTGATGCTGTTGCAGGACATGCAACTACGATTACCACCCTGTCGTATGCAATACGATTCTGGAGCAAGGGTACGAAGCGTGCGCTCTTTTTGAGGCACGAAGGATTCCTGTGCGTTTCTTTTGATGCATTTTCTGCTGTGCTCCACGTTTACGCCCACATGTGGATGGCAGAGGCTCAATCGGTGCATGGGTCAAGAACATTGACGCGGAAGAAACCCAAGGGGGATCGCCGGCAGCCAGTTCCTCGTGATTTGGGCAAGGGACAGTGACGCGGCGGTCTCACACGTTTCGATGCCCAGACGTACCCCACGAGGAAGAAGAATTTCTCACCATTACTATAAAAATACCTTGCATACTCTCTCACTGCCACGGATGACTGCAT
Source organism: Leccinum rimulosum (assembly GCA_038091395.1). Taxonomy (NCBI): domain Eukaryota; kingdom Fungi; phylum Basidiomycota; class Agaricomycetes; order Boletales; family Boletaceae; genus Leccinum; species Leccinum rimulosum. The sequence continues at coordinate 34,025 of JBBPOJ010000156.1, forward strand.
AGACCCTTATTTTAAATATGTAAGTCTATGTAGTAAGTGAAACCAGGACTGTAATTGTAAATTACGTTATTGTGTCAGCATATACAATGTACTCGAAATGTGCTCTGGAAATTTCGTGGAGCTCGCCTGATCAGATTTGCGTTGGGTGTCGATTACTCGTGCCGGTTCGAGGGAAATGGGAACATCGATGTTAACTTTGTTCTATTCGGTGATCGATACTGGATCCGCTCTACAGCCGCCACATGGCTGTACTACTGGGAGGGATCTGAATGCTGAGCGAGCACTTTGCGCGGACATGAAGGGGAGACACACACACACACGAGGAGAGATCGGGAGTTGGATGACACTGTAAATTTATATTATTTGCGTGGCCCGGAATGAAATTAGCATCAGATAGGCACGATGATGTAATCACTATTACACCACGTGCAACTAACCGTCGAGGTCATGAAAAAAAAATATAATGAACGCAAGTTTCATGAGTGAAACGTCTGCGTCAGGGTCGAACGGTGCAAGGTTGACGAGGTTCTCGTGAAGTTGTGGAGGGTCTGTGAGAAAAGGGGGTGAGCCAGATGGACAGTTAGTAGGCGTGTGAATAATTGAGCTGTTAGCAGAAAGAGGTACCGATTGTGGAATATTGCCAGAGCTCGATATACAGAGCCTTTGTCATGTCGCAAGCTTGACTTTTCTCTTCTCCTCTTTGACCACTCCATGCACCGTCTACACCACTCGTCCCCGCCTCTCTCAGCAAAAAGGCTCTCCCATCACAGGCCTGCCCTATCTCCTGCACCCTACCCAACAACATACGATGGCGACGACGACAGACGCTCCATAGACGAGATGCCATCAGCCAGGAGGTCACACAAGCACCTCGACCACGACAACTCAGACAAGTCTTCCAAGAAGCCCCGCCATCGCCACAGCCCTGCACAGCTGGCGGCTCTCAATGAGCTCTTTGACCGGAACGAACACCCCAGTCTGGAGGAACGCACGGAGCTCGCTGAGAGGCTTAGAATGTAAGTTCCCTCATTTGGAAATATGTACTTATCAATTCACGGACGTTCGTCGCCATCGATATTCAGGGAAACCAAGACCGTCAACGCCTGGTTTCAAAACAAGCGAGCGTCTACAAAGAAACGCAACAAGACAACAACTGCCGAGCATTCCACCACCGTAGCCATCAACGATTTTGCACCCGAAAAATCGACCAAGCAACCGTCATCCAATCTGCCGTCAATAGCCAACCTGCTTAATTCCACCCCTCCTGTGGCTGCGGCACAGCTCCCGCCACGTCCTCATCATGGCACATCCTCGTCCTCTCGCAGATCTAGGCAAAAGGATCTGCATCTCAATGACCATATCCTTGCAGACCCCATCATTAGTATGAGTCATCACCCACAGGAGACCGCTCTCGAGAGCTCCTTTTTCGCTGGTCCATCCGAGTTCTTTGGACAGGATCGGTTCATATTATCCCACCATCGTGGGCATCATCCCGAGACGGGGGCTGTGCACCCCTCACATAATCCAGACTCGGACCGCATTCTTCCTGATGCGGATAGCCGTTTCGTGTCCGAGAACGATGGCCTCCCCTCCCGAAGGGCTCGCAACGAGGTAGCAAGAATGCGTACCTCTCCAGAACAGGCAGAGGAACTGCGCCGGGCTTACGCCCTCAACGACCACCCCACACGCGATCAGAGACAAGAGCTTGCTGACAAAATCGGCATGTATGTCATCTCCGGCTCCATTCTTTATTTGCCTGCTTAATCCTCATGTTCATTCTTTCCTTTTAAGGCGTCTGCAGAGCGTGACCAATTGGTTTCAGAACCAACGCAGTCAAGCAAAGAAGCACAGAGAATCTTCCTCTACCCCGGATGTTTCTGCACATCCCGCACACAGACAGCCCCCTCCTGCCGGTGCTGCCAGTGTGCATACGTCGCACTTGTCCCACCCTCCTCTTCCCCCTCGATCTCACCACCCTTCGTTAATCATCCCTGCACGTGATTCCCGTTCGGCGTCGTCTAAACTATCGTCCGCAGTAACCGATGATTACCGGGAAGTCTCTACTCCCCGGAGCAGGATGTCGTTGCCTCCTTCACTAAGTTCTCGCATGTCTTCTCCGCGAACGCGGAGAAATGCCCCGCCCTATGCCAGGGAGCCGAGAGACCTTCATATGGATGAAGGTAGTGGGGGCGCCGGGGCCGACGACGGACTTGCACGTCCTCGCCGCTCGCGCCCAGAACCACATCAACTCAATGCACTTAAGAAGCTGCTTCATCGGACGTTGACGCCCTCAATAGAGGAGCGAAATGCACTAGCATTGGAGATTGGCATGTAAGTTCCCGTTTCGGTGATAATCTTGGGATGGTCGTTCATTGTTATCTAGGGATGTCGGCAAGGTCACCAACTGGTTCCGTAATATCCGCCAGAATGCTCGTAAGCGCGGAAGGCGTGGGGGAATATCTGCGACTGCCCATCCCCATGAACACGATATCTCGTCTGGGTCTTCTGTGTATGACGACGACGATGCCATGGACCTCGTCTACGAGGATATCATGGACCAGGAGATGGACGAACGGAGCGAGGAAGAATATCAGGAGGCTGTGACTCCCTTCACTGACGTTTCGTCATCACCACCTCCAAATAAACGACCAAGATCGCATCTGCCTGGCCCTGACGGCATGGAGCCCGTAGACATGGGCTTCGTCGGGCCACCCACATTCCAGGACTTGAGAAAAGTCGTCGGAATGACGCCGGTCAGTGGCCCCAGCGATTATGACCTGGGGATGAATACTGTCACGTATTCTGGCGTAAAAATTGAGGATGCGCTGTTGTTGTTGAGCTTCCACCAGCATGTTGTTCACTAAGGTGAGTAATCGGCGTTCATCCCATAGGCTTCTTCGCTAACCCACCGAAGTAGACCCTTGATGTAATTGCTTCGATTCCGTGATCGTGTATCATCCACATTCGTTGCCATCATCACTTGTTTGTTTCTAGTAAGCCTGAAACTGCACGTCAAATTTGTTTGTGCAGTGCCTCCGTCTCCAGCATATCCGTTATTATTGATTAATTGTTCACTATTATTTATTCCTTTCCGCTGTTCCACCACATTGAAAGTGATTGATTGCATTGGTGCCATGTTTTTGCTCTTGCTGCATATCCTGTCCGGGTCTGAGAAGCCTTCGCTTGCATCCTTACATCACCAACGAGCAGTGTCGTAAAAGCATGTGTCATTTGCTGTGTAGATAAACCATCGAAGCAGTCATATAAGTAAAGTGTACAGCATAAAGAAGAACGAATGGTCTACGCGTGATGCGGCGTGATGGGCCCAAATAAAACAATCAAGATCCGCTAACCCGCTCCCACCGTATGTGTGCGGGGGAGCTATATCGAATTACGTCGTGCACTCCTGCCCTTGCGCATGGCTTTGCTCTTGTTCGCGTTTGGTCCGTCGATGGTCAATGTAGGCATCTTCCCTTGCTCTTCCCATTGGTCCATGAATTCGCACGCGGCCAAGTAACCCTTCTGCTCGAGCTCGTCGAATTTGTGAAAGTCTAGCAATCCGTACTGTTGTTAGAGGGGGTGGTCAGGATCTCATCATCGCTCCAAGAACGTTTCGCTTACGTTCAGAACGGGCATGCCCATGTACAACACTCCCGGGGTAACCTTGGCTTCTTCGAGCGTCCTGACACTCGCCGTGCTTGAAAAACAAAGCGAGTTCAGAACCGAAACAATTGTGAGAGAGTGAGTGTGGACAACTGACTAGGTGAGCCGACCCTGTATCTTGGGTATCGCCGGTATATTATAATCCGCTTCCGAGAACCGAAACCATTTGTTGAAGAGGAGCCACCATCCAGACAAGGAGTCTCCGTAATAGCGAGGCGAGTTGTCGTCGATCTGCAAAACCGGTTAGCGCACAAATGCCGACTTTCGGCGGATGACTTACGGCACCGGGGTCCGCTGCAAATACGACGCTCGCTCCCATCGAGAGGCTGGTCGTTACCTGTCAGAAGAACTTTCAGATTCGTTCGGAAGCCTGAATAAATCGTCCCGGTCACTTACAGGTAGGTTGTCAACTAGTTGACGAGAACCAGGTCAAACTTAGCACTGCGAGCAATATGATAAAAAGACCTACGATAACCGCCATCGACGAGCATGCTACCATTATCGCACATCGGAGGCAACATGCCAGCCAAAGTCATGGATGCGCCTGATCATACAAATTGTAGCATGAGAAATAGAGCACACAAAGAACGTGACGCACGAATGTATCTCCAGGCATAACCTGTGTCGTGTATGTCCATACACGACGTATTGAGATTCGTCGAATTGCAAAAATACGGAAGCCACATGTCCTCGATGTGAAGATCGAAGAAAGTCTGACATGACGGTTGCTCAATACGGCTTTCCAGAGTGGTGCAATCACTTACCTCATAGATTTTGCGATTGAAATCATGTCCCTATTTAGAGTCAGTGCTGAGCATTTCATCTTCGGCATGAAAACGGCCTACCGTCGTGTAAGCCACTAGCGGATAAGTGAGATCACATATGGTGCCCCAGTAATTTCCCATTCGACGGCAAAACTGCTTCGTTCGACTTGAACAATACATCAAGTCGTTGTAGTGCGCATATAGACCACCGATGAAAGCCCCTATGCTCGTTCCGGCAATACTGTCGATAGGAATACCCCGTTCTTGCAGGGCTCGGATGACACCCTGAAGGCACGAACAAGTCAAGGTTGGTATCCCCATGGAGATGGGAAAAAAGACCACTCACGACGTGCGACAGCCCGCGTGCGCCGCCACCCCCAAGCACGACTGCCACTGATTTACCACAAAGCTTCCTGGCTAGTCGCGAGAAATCGTTGGTCAAGGGATCGCTTTGGGGACGGGTATTCGGTGGCACTCTGTACGTCTGAACGCCACTCTGCACTTTGCGCTTGAGGTTTCTGAGCGGATGGACCCCTTGTGGTTCCGGTGGGAACGACGTCTTAGCGGTAGGCACAGCGAGACCCTGGTGTTTGAGATTACATATTAACATTTCAATGATGCATGGCTGTATAGCACCCACTGGCAGTTCGACGTGAGAGTGTTGATGAACCCACGGTCGGTTCTGTATTGTACGTTATATCAGAATGCTTGCACTTATCTTAGGCTCTACTGACCTTGAGCCACTCTCTCGTAGATCCAGGCGTAACCGATCGTTCTGGGTGGAGAAGCACAAGGTCCTTCCGAGCAGTGGTCTTCATGGAGAGGAGCAGGCGCTCGTACTCCCCGATACTCGGATCATCTCCCATACCAACAACCATGACGAAATCCGCCTGAAAATGTGAGCTACGTCCCGAATCAATAAACCGTGCCTACCTGTCGAATGCATGTCTGCGTCCAGGGACTGTTGACAGGCGAATCGGCGACATAGAGCACGATACGGTACTGCTCTTCTTGATCAGCTAACCACGCCGCAACTTTAAGTTTTCCCATTCTGGAAAAGGCCTGCCATCCAAGGTGACCCGAAATAGAAGCTTGGCTGAGATACGAAGTTTTTGCACCTATCTCCTCCAACGCAGCCTTGAGCTTCCGTGCGAATGTAGCAACAGGAACTTGCCGAGCCGCAGGTAGAATGGCCACGGTCTTCAGATTTGTGTTATTCTGACCCAGTTCTGTCGTCGTGAGTGGACGACGGACTTTCGAGGATACATCTATCTCCCTGCGTACCCGGGAAGCAATGGTACGCAGAAGCCTAGGAACTCGATGAGCATGTTAGTGTAACTTTCGAAATCGTGACATACTGTGCCGCAGCGCGAGGGTTGCTAGCAACGATATATTAATATGACTGGGGCTCTCATCGACTTCAAAGCATACTCACCGCGATGAGATAGCATTGAAAAGGGTTTGTGGCATACGGATCAGCTCAGAATCACGGATAGCATGCATCGTCGTCCGACGCGGCGAATTGGCGATCACGTCAAACTCTCCGACCGTGTCTCCTTGCCC
>JBBPOJ010000157.1:0-40002 GCA_038091395.1 Leccinum rimulosum
CTCGTGACTCAGGGGTCGTGTATAGAGCACGTGCGTGCCCAAAAGGTCCAAAATTGGTCAGGACCATTCGTGGGAACTTGGACCAATCCGTGGGATTCCTGGGTGTGGCGAAGCTGCCCTTATTCGCGCCATTCACGTGAACAGTCACGTGTTGACAATTCGTGGGTACGAATTTAGGACATGAAAGAACCTTGCAAGCAAGGTGATTTTGAACAGTTACACTAATATTATTCGCGTTTGACAAACCAGTCTAACCCAAATTTGGAGTGTTCAAAGACTCTGCCCAAAACAGTGAACACTGGCAGTTAGTCTCGGACCATCCGTTTTGGGAGCCGGACACGAACCTCAATTCGGCTCCCAAAACGGATGGTCCGGGACTGCTTGGAGAGGCACGGGCAGAAGAGTCAAGACATACGTTATTCGGACTCCCACGGCAAAGCCACAAGTGTCGCTACTAGTGATTGATGCGGCGTGTAGATAAGTTTCTATATCATAGCAGTAATTATCGTTATGTACTGTTATTATTTAATCACGATAACTCCATGAAGTTATCGAACGAGATTTGAACTTGAAGTCTTGAACAAGAGCTGGCCAATGGACAACGCGCTACAAGTGTAGTTCCGAAGCCTGGCAGAGATCATACTGTTGCTCAGTCGTCTGCTGACTGTCTGACTGACAGATCCATTCAAAACTCGGTCGTAGTACGATTTGTAAGACTAAATAATCAATTAGAATTGCCGTTGACCACTGTCACACCTTGGGAACGTAAGTTACTTACTTACTTATGCTACTTCCGCCGCCGCCGCCGCCGCCGATCTGTTGAGCAACGCCAATAATTACGTTGTATTTTCGAAGGGTTTTGTGAGCCTACGCGAGGCCCAACGGCCGGAAAATGGCTGTATGGCACTTTCCCATTCATGGACGCACTTCTGCCCATGACTTCGGTTGCATCATGATACCGTACTACGTACTACGGTCATATTATCCATAGCCCACGGCGGCAACCCGCATCCATGGATCCGTCGCATTGCAAACTGTGACCACTAATCTGCATAGCCGAGTTAGAGGCTATCCGGGCAACCTCCGTTCATTTAGTCATAGAAAAAGCATCGTGAGGACCTGGTTTTTCTCTCAAGTTTTGAGTGTTCTAATTGGAGACTCTGGCGTCAAACGGTCGCGTTATAACTGGCTTTTCAGATAGACTTGGACTTGGCCCCCTATCGACATTGTTCGACCGTGACAATGAGTTGCGTACGGACGGCCAGAACGGCGTCGCTTACTTCAATTTGCATGCGTCCCGCTCCCGCACCATCACGTCGCAGTTGCGTTTAATACTATGTTTCTCGTCCTACCTTTCGATCTTTTAGACTCAATCTCCCCCTATCTTCAAGATGAGGCTCTGCATTCAAATCGCTGTCCAGTCTCGGCTAAATGGTTTAGGAAGAGTATCGAGGCACCTCAATGTGCTTCCTGAATCCCAAAGCATCTAACTGTAATGATCACCCTGATCCGGATAGTGGTCATCGTGGCCCATTACATGTACCGCCAGTTTGGGACGAATATGAAAAGCTCAGAAACTTCAATATTCTTCTCAAGTCGTCAGGCGTAGATTTCCCAGGTCTTGAATGAGGGTTCATTAACCCTCCTTGCTGCCAGGTCGCTAAGTACGCCGCTTCCCCTCCGTTTGACTACTGGCATGCCCGCCCCAGACTTGGATCCCCTCTCATCTAGGTTGCTCGGCGATGGGTTCAGCACGGGCAACCAGAACAGGATGGCCACTTTCATGGCCCAGAATCTGAACGTGGTACACTCGAGAACCGCTACGTCGCGTAAGTGACTCGGTAGGAGGTATGTGTCAGAGAGTCTGATTACCCCCTGAGGCTCGTGCGTCTGTGTGGTACCGTGTGTCTCCGTTTGATCGTGTTTCCCTCATATATGTAGAGTCGCCCCTCTTTTCTCTTTTGTCCCTAGCGTCGTGCTGGTCTATCCTAGTGACCAACGTGGCGGTTGTCGACTTGCGTGTCGTTTGCGCACCGCGGTCCCCGGTGAACATGACAGTATGTGTTGAAGTCTCCGTTCCATTCAAGTTGGTGTAGGATATCCCGTTCCTATAGCATGTATCTCAATCCCTTTCTGTAAGCCAATAGATCCCCGCATGTATCTCTCGTCCAGTCATGTAGCCAAATGGATCCCAATACACCTTCGTGTATGACCGTATATGCCCCCGTGTGCGTGACCGATCAATATTCATCGGGTGGATCTCTACTAGAAGGACATTAAAGACATTATACCACCTGCTGTGTCATAGTTATATAGAACATCCGGTCTCTGTCTATAAATGAAAACTGCAGGCAAACGTAGTCTCGATTATCCTGGTGTTAGAACTTAGCAGATATACTGATGGGTCTTGTTTTAGCAAATTTTGTGACGGTGGGGGTGGAGGGTATTCAGGATCTTCAAAACGCCTGTGGATATCCTGCAGCACGGTCTCTGCGGACGTTCGCACGGCATCCTCCAGCGTGAGCACGGCAGGCCTGGCCCAAGGATAGGCCTGGTTGGACACCCCCTCCCACCCGGAGGCCCCCACCCTCACCGCTGCCCTCCCTGCAACAAGCATGCAGTGAAACCTCTCCACATCTAGTCCTGCCATCACCTACTAAGCTCTTCGTGAGCACTGTGGTCAACATGTCCGAGTCGCGTCCCTCTGTTTTGCTGCGGTACACCCCAAGTGAATATAACCGGACAAATACTCTTAAGTAGTAAACTCTGTTCCTCCATAAGAAGCAGAAAGCACCAAATAGCTCGCCAATGGCCCAGAATAAGCAGCGGAGTGCATACCATTCGCGTAGAAATTGATGCGAATATGCGTATGCTTCTTTTTGTTGACTGGAGCCTGCGAGTGCACCCAAAATGGACGTTCCTTAGTTCGGAAGCCCACGATAAATGCACCAAAACGGAAGGTGCCTAAACTAGCAGCTGCTGGCCTGGACTGATTAGTAGGATCGACAGCTCTTTTCTTGGTCCGAACGCGCGGAGACTCCGCGCATGCACATACAAGCCGCTGTGTCGGCATAAGTACTGTAGCGTTCAGTTGACTCCCTTGTAGTGTACACCCATTTTACCACTGATTCCTTTCTCTCGCAATGCCGACACAGTCATTCAGGTCCGTGCTCCTCTTGCTCAGCAAAGATGAGGATGGACTGCCTTGGAGCTCGCCAAGGTGGCAAACGCTTACCGGCGTCTTCGGGCTCCCCTGGGAAACGGAAGAAGGCGCTAGGAATGATGCAGCTGCGAAAAATGTTACGTCGTGGACCGTTCATTTAGGCAAGGCAGTCAAGGTGTTCGTGCAAACGGTATGGAGTTTGCCACACAAGGAACAAGACGGATACATCACGACGGATGTAATCGATAACGACGCCCTTGGCCGCTCAGCGTGGACGACGTGGGTTCAAAAGGAGCTGAAGAATTGGAGGATCAACACCCTCATTGACCAAGTTCTAGCCGCAAGAAATACCTCACCTACAGGTGTTCTTTTGGCAATGCGGCTCCGTCAAGTACGTGGCCAGCGGTCTATAAAGCACTCTGGCTCACACCTTACAGCTCCCTAGTGCCGAGGACGCTCAAATCTATCTTGCGCAAAACGATTTGGCCATCGAGCTGTTCGGCGAGGAGGCCTTTGTGGATTCCTCCAACTACCTCAAACCAATGGTTGGCAATTTTTGCAGGACTTTACTCACACAGACTTGGAACCGCTACCGCAAGACCAACCATAGGGAGCTGGATAAAATGCAAAAAGGCCTTGCAAATGTAGGTCAGAAATGGAAATGTGAGTGGGTGTGTTTTCTGACCTTCACTAAGCTAAGAGCTATCAACGCAGTCATGACGGAAAATTCGCAGAATATGTCGGCCAAAGAGATCAAACTCTTCCTTCAAGATTTGCGCCGTCTCCTCCAGCTACTCTCACGCTACAACGACGCGGACAGCAAGAACCTAGTCAGTCGATATGTTGCGGACTTGGAGGCTATGTTAGCGACATTGTTGAAGGACGCTTCAGTTGGTAACCCAGAGAGTAAGCGCAATCTCAGGAACAACACTCAGTGCTCATTTGGTTCAGAAATACCCAAGTCCATACAGGATGCCCTTCGTGCCCTAGCATCCCTTGAAGATATAGAGGCCGTTGCTAGCCAAATCAAGGTATCTTTGGAGAACGTTCAAATGTCAGTGAATAGGGAGCAGTTGGACTTGGAGTTGGATGACCGCCTAGATTTAAAGGAGTGGAAAGAGGGCACCGAAGAACTGGCTAAGGTTAGCGAAGAATCTCTCTGGATGATGCTCGGTTTTCCGGAGAAAAAACTACCGTTCCTACAAGAATGGACGGATTCTAGCGCGACAATTGATCCATGGAGCGCCGAGGGCCAAGCATGGCTCAAAGATGAAAGCTCGGATCGCCTCCCATTGAAGCCACGCTGGCACCAGTTGGTTGGGATTTACCGGCTACTAGAAAGGGCATTCGATGGGAAGCCAGTTCTACTTATGGACGGCGTTGGATTGGGAAAAACTCTGCAGGTACTGGGCACCATAGCATGCCTCGCATTCTACAGGAATTACTACAGCTCTCACAAGAGGTTTCCTGGCCAATTTGGTGAGTGGACCTGTCCTCACAGGGACACGCACTGACATGCTAGTAGCTGGTCGTAAATTTGCCTCCCCTGATGGCAATATTCCTGACCTTCCCCATGTGATCGTCTGCCCCGTTAATTTGCGAGAGCAGTGGCACTCTGAAATCAGACGTTTCGTGGCATTTGCAACATTCGACGTTTTTCCATATGTGGGTCGATTCCATGCCAGAAAAACTTGGTGGGATACGCTCTTTCAAAGGAGCCAACAGCCGAAGATCAATAGAATCATACTTGCAACATTCTCGGTACGTTAGACACATTGTGTGGCATATCTTCAGATTGGTTGCTAACATTTCTTCAGGCAATACAAGACGATGCATCAATTTGTTACAACCAAGGCGTAAAGTCGGAAATGGGAAAGCCTTCGGAATCAGCCCGTTTTTCAAGCAACGCGCCGAATATGCTATTTGGTCACCAATACACTCTGCTTGCTATTGATGAGGCTCACGCAGCACGCAAACACAATGTCGCACACACCGCTGTTCGTGCACTCAGGGGCAAGGCTAAGGCGCTCGTCGCGATGACTGCCACACCAGTTACCACGCGGCCTCAGGTAAGCAATATGCACTTAATCTTTGGAAAATTCTGCCGCTCAAAAAGGTATAAAGGACTTATACATAATGGGCCAGTGGATGGGCCTCCCCGGTTTTAGTGACTTCGCTGAATTCAGCGACATATCGAGGAGGATCAACAAAGCCAGCCGCGAAGATTCGAAGGCCTTACGGGACGCTGGTGCAGAGGGCTCTATCCTTCGTGGAATGCTGCCAGGCGCCCATAGCAAAGGCGCACCTCCCCTTGAGATGCCTGGTTTAATTCAGGAGATCATGCAGACTATGCGTGAAAGGTTTGCTACACACATCATCAGGCGCACCATTGATTCCGTCGACTTCAGGGGCGAGAAGCTATTTGGGATGAAGCCCTACTTGGAGCATATTATGGAGGTACAGATGTATGACTGGGAGATGGAGAAGCTAAGAGAAGTTGCTAAGGTATTGGTGCAAGAGACTCCAATTACCAGCGTCGACACTAGCAAGGTAAGCCGCGTCTACCCGTTTTTTTTCTCCATTTCTATCAGCCTCGGTAGCTCCTAATGCTGCTCTGACCGTTGCCCTCTCATTTTCTCCCATGCTGGGTGGCCGGCTCGGAAGGGCACACCCACTGGCACGGCTCAACAGATTTCCTCTTTCACTGACTCCCTTTCTGCGTACAGAATTTTTACATTGAATTCCGGCGCACAATCCTCCATCCTACGTCAAATCCCAAGATGGATATGGACTTTCCGACAATGGACAGCGTTGAAGCATGGGAAAACCACCCACAGAAGACAGTCAAACTGGATGTGCTTAGCAAAATCGTCAAGTATCATCTCGAAAAGGACGGCCGTTCGCCCTTGAAGATGGATCAGGATGGGCAGACCGCCATCCCTTACAAGACTGAGCTGGCGGATGACGCACAGTACGCCGAGTGCGACAGAATTGTCATCTTTTCTGCTTTCCCATCCTCCAACAAGACGATTACAAGCGTAAGCCGCCTGGTCTCACCGTGTGCAACCTTTTCATATGTTTCTTCAGATTCTCAAACTGCACAATATTTCGGCGGCGGAGATGCACGGCTCCATGACCGTCAAGCAGCGACAAGCCGCGTTGAATTCGTTCCGGAAGTCAACGAAAAATCACGGGGATCGGGTGCTCATACTATCTGCTGTCGGTTTGGTCGGACTCAACTTAGCTTGTGCGAATATCATGATAATTGTTGTAAGTGGCCCTACTCGCTATTCCAGGTCTGTGCGCGGTTTAACTTCTGCCAGGACACTACTTGGTCTGCGATGGACGATGAGCAGCTGAGGGGACGCATCTTCCGCTACCCCCAGAAAAAGCAAGTCCATTTCTACCGACTCATCGCGCTCAAGACGCCTGACGTCTTCCTGAACAATATATCGTTCGGAAAGGGCGAGCTACACGCCGCATTTGTCAATTCGCACCCAGAATTCCGTGAGTGTTTGTGCGCACTCAACCTAATCTAGGATAACACGGGCGCTGCAGAGCAACTGTTTGAACCCCAGCATGCGGATGAGGAGACCAACGAAAGCAGCATTTCTAAGGGCAAAGGCAAAGGTTCAAGTCTTGGAACAGGGCGTGGACGAGGCAAGGGGCAGAATGCGAAAGAGAAGCGCCGCGCTAAGAGTGCTGCAGAAGTTCCTGTGGAACCAACCGAGGATGTTGGTCTTTGGGAGACCGAAGAATTTGGCGGAGGTGGCGATCCTTTGCATCCCAACAAAGCTGGAAAGCAAAAGGCTGGAGGTCGCGCAGCCAAGTCCGCTCCAAAACGCCCGCCTACTAGCCCTCCCAAAACCGCGATCAAATCAAAGCGTCCCCGCAAGGAGACTGTCGCTCAGGCGGCTGGCGATGAACCTGCACTCGCACAGGCCACCAGCGCTACGCAGGTCAACAACACACCTCGTGCGGACAGTAGCAAAGCAAAGCAAGCGCCATCGGTCCCTGAAGGAATGAGGGCCGAAACACCCACTAGGCCTCAGGCTCGACCAAAGCTCCGCCCCGCCCCGATCAAAGTTGATATGCTGCCTGCTGCCTCGACAACAGATGTGGACATGCAGAACATCAGCGATGCCGGCGACGATGATGAAATCCTTGCACAACTCAACGAATCTAACGGACAAAACAGTCCGGATGCTGACGAGGCACTTGCGCTTGCTACCCTGGGCGGATTGGCTCAAGATCCACCAAAGATCACTGCTATGAGTCCGCTGACATTCTTGCCGTCCACGCCCGCCAATGGCAGCGTCGTGGAGAAGCGTCCAGCAGCCCATTCGCGCGATTCCATTAGCTACTCCAGTTATAAGCTTGTCTAGGTTGATCTAGGGGAGATTTTTTATGATACCATACACTATGCACAAGAAGGAAGTGGAAGTCCAGGACTCCTTCCTGCACACCAAGGTCACATCTTAGTATTCTTGGCAGATAAAACATGCTTGGGAGTCTTAGACTCCCTCCTGCACACCAAGGTCACATCTTATTTTTTTTTGGCATCTATACCATGCCTAGGGAGTCCACGACTCCCTCTTGCACATAGGTGAGCATCTCAATTTTTTGACATCTGCATGCATGTAAGGGAGTCTTGGACTCCCTTGTGCACATCAATGTGAGCATCTTAATTTGTTTGACATATGCATGCATGCCAGGGAGTCTTGGACTCCCTCTTACACATCAAGGTGAGTGTCTCATTTTGTTTGACACCTGCATGCATGCAAGGGAGTCTTGGACTCCCTAGTGCACATCAAAGTGAGTGTCTCAATTTTTCTGACATTTGCATGCATGTAAGGGAGTCTTGGACTCCCTTGTGCACATCAAGGTGAGCATCTTAATTTGTTTGACATATGCATGCATGCCAGGGAGTCTTGGACTCCCTCATGCACATCAAGGTGAGCATCTGAATTTTTGTGACATCTGCATGCATGCCAGGGAAAGGGAGTCTTGGACTCCCTTGTGCATGTCAATGTGAGCATCTTAATTTGTTTGACATATGCATCCATGCCAGGGAGTCTTGGACTCCCTTGTGCACATCAAGGTGAGCGTCTCAATTTTTCTGACACCTGCATGCATGCAAGGGAGTCTTGGACTCCCTAGTGCACATCAAGGTGAGTGTCTCAATTTTTTTGACATCTGCATGCATGTAAGGGAGTCTTGGACTCCCTTGTGCACATCAATGTGAGCATCTTAATTTATTTGACATCTGCATGCATGCCAGGGAGTCTTGGACTCCCTCTTGCACATCAAGGTGAGTGTCTCATTTTTTCTGACATCTGCATGCATGCAAGGTAGTCTTGGACTCCCCTTGTGCACATCAAGGTGAGGATCTCAATTTTTTGTGACTCTGCATGCATGGGGAGTCTTGGACTCCCCTTGTGCACATCAAGGTGAGGATCTCAATTTTTTGTGACTCTGCATGCATGGGGAGTCTTGGACTCCCTTGTGCACATCAATATGAGCATCTTAATTTGTTTGACATCTGCATGCATGCCAGGGAGTCTTGGACTCCCTCTTGCACATCAATGTGAATGTCTCATTTTTTCTGACATCTGCATGCATGCAAGGGAGTCTTGGACTCCCCTTGTGCACATCAAGGTGAGGATCTCAATTTTTTGTGATTCTGCATGCATGGGGAGTCTTGGACTCCCTTGTGCACATCAAGGTGAGCGTCTAATTTTTTTTGTGACATCTGCATGCATGCCAGGGAGTCTTGGACTCCATTGTGCACATCAAGGTGAGCATCTCAATTTTTTCTGACTCTGAATGCATTGGGAGTCTTGGACTCCCTTGTGCACATCAAGGTGAGCATTTCAATTTTTCTGACATCTGCATCCATGCAAGGGAGTCTTGGACTCCCTCTTGCACATTAAAGTGAGTGTTTCATTTTTTTGACGCCTGCATGCTTGCAAGGGAGTCTTGGACTCCCTTGTGCACATCATTGTGAGCATTTCAATTTTTCTGACATCTGCATGCATGCCAGGGAGTCTTGGACTCCCTCTAGCATATTAAAGTGAGTGTCTCATTTTTTTTGCCGCCTGCATGCATGCCAGGGAGTCTTGGACTCCCTTGTGCACATCAAGGTGAGTGTCTCAAATTTTTCTGACATCTGCATGCACTCCATCATTCTCTTGCACATCAAGGCGGCATTTTAATTTTTCTGACATCTACTACACAGTTCTGGACCCTCATCTGCTTCAAGTTATCGACTGACAACAACACTCTGTATCTTAGTTTGTTCTGACATTTACAACATGTATGGGGAGTGTAGGACTCCTAAGGTCCTGTACATCTTGGCGGGCATCCTTAGCCTTCCTGATATTTACACCATGCATGGGAGTCCTGGACTTTCTCCTGCACAACATAGTCAGCATGTCTTTTTGGCATCTACATGCATGGGTGTCCAGGACTCCCTCCTGTACAGAATAGGCCCAGTTTGCTTCTGTATAGTTCCGCAAACAGATTTAGACTTGGCTTTCAACATATCCAGGCCATAGTCTGAGCTCAAAGAGTGTCTTTACCAGATATATCACCAGCCTGACAAACAAGTTTCCTCATCAATATTGACTGTCTCAAAACTCTATCGGAAACAGCCCGGACCATCGGAACTACTGGAAGAGATTTCCAGAAATACCCAAAGTAAGTAACATTACTCAGCATATTTTATATACTCATCATTCCGGCACATGTTTCCATCTGCTATCAGCCGTTGTGTCAAGTCAAGCTTGTCTGCTTCTGGAAAGAATAAATGAACCAGTTCAGCGGGAATGAGAAATATTCACCACGTCCTGCGGAATGATTGCAAGATTCCCGGTAACTATCGTCAAGGCATCTTGTAAATACGATAGCTGCCCACCCTCCCGTTTACAGACTTCCAACTTGCAATACAACACCTTTCCGACTTCCCGGCATTCACGAACTGTTTTGCAACACTCCTGCGAGACTCCCGCCTTGTCTTTCAATAGCATGCCTTGCAAGATCCCCGCCGAATTGACTTGCAATACCATATCCTCGCAATATGGGCCATACCCTCCCGTGTACGCGCTACCTCGTCTTGCAATAGTACTGCATCCTCCCGTCCGTATGCTGCGTTGCAAGACGTCCGGTGTCTTGCAATACCACGCACTCCCTGTCCCGTCTGGCTCCAGACTTGCAAGATCACTCGCAATACCATACCCTCCCATCTATGTAAGACATTGTCTTGCAATACCACGCGCTCCCCGTCCCCTCTCCACATCCGAATGTTCCCGCCCACATCCTCCAAACTGACAAGTTCAAGTTGTAGACTAGGCGAGCTAGTATCAATAGTGCTTAGATCAGTACTTAAGTACACTATTTACACCGTGTAGATCAAATTTACATGACTACAGACTGAATCGCCTTGGCCGATCAACGACGCCATCCCCGCTATCGTCGAGGTCGCGGTACCGCGGTGTCGCTGATGCCGCCCATCGCGTCGTCGTCGCCGTGCTGTATCCTCGTTCTCCCCGTTCCCGTCCCCGTCCCCGTCATGATCGCGATACTGCGGTGTTTCTGACGCCGTCTCCGCGTCCTCCCCGCCCACGTCGTTTTGCCATGACGCGTCGTCGTCGTCGTGGTACCGCGGTATCGCGGAGGTCCCGTCGTGGTCCTCGTCGCCGTGGTGTCTCCCCGTTCTCCTCATAGTTGCTGTTGCAACGCCGCCGTGTCGTGGTCGTGGTCGTGGTCGCAGTGTCGCTGATGCTGTGTCGGTCGTCCTCCCCGTCCTCCCTGTCCTCGTTGTTTCGCCTTAACGCGTCGTCGTCGTCGTCAGTGTCATCGACGCCGTGCGGTCTCCCTATCCTCGTCCGGACGTCGCGTCGCTGGTCGTCATCGTCGACACTGCTCCCGTCGACGTCGAGTCATCGCGTTGTGGCACGCCGTTGCGTCAGTCGACGTGTCGTGGTGCCACGTCGCGTCGTTGTCGTGATGGTGGTGGTAGTGCCGTCCCACGTCGTCGTCGTCGCGTTTGTGGTATGCTGTTGCGTCAATCGTCGACGCGTGGCGGTGGTGCTGCTGTCGTTGCATCGGCATTTCAAGTGAGGGAGGAGGGTTAGGATAGTGTAGACGAGGATGAATACATTGTAGGCGTACTCACCGTCGTCTCCTCGTTGCGTCCCCGTGCCCGTCCCCGTCATTGCGTCGTCATCCGTGTCGTTGGTTGGCGTCGTTCGAGCCGTTGTCGTCGCCGGGTAAAACACGCGGGTTCATCCGTGCGATTCGCTGTTGTGCGTCATAAAGAGGGAGTGGGTTAGGCGTTGGCGTCGTCGTGTTGTCGATAACGTGTCGTCTTCCTCACGTCATCGTGGTCAACGCTAAAAGTGAGGGAGTGGGTTTGAGGTAATGTGGAGCATAGTCGGAAATATCAGATAATTACGGTTAGTACTAAGTCACGCTCCGGAATAGTGTTCGACTTCAGTCAGTTTCAGTGCCCATGTATAGGAGATTTACTCGCAAGTACATTTAATGCACTTCCACACCTTCTTGCACTCTAAATAACTTGTATTCTTCTGATGCACGGGTCTCTAATGTACGTAAATCGTTGTACTACATTCTTAGTACACTCAATTGTATTGTTCCTGGTTTGTTTTTTGCGAGTCTCCTATAGATCTTACCAGGGATAGACGACCATCTATCTGAAGAAGTAGGGCCACGGGGGGCTATGGCTGGCCATGGGTGGTCACGGGTGGTCATGTGTGGCTATGATTCGTTGCGAGGCGTCACGACATTTTTCGGCCTGTCAATTTCCCTTCTCTGTTTTGGGGGTTTTCTTCAAGATTTCGATTTCATTGCCATGCGAGGTGGCTATGTGTGGCTATGGGTGGCTATGCATGGAGACATGCGACTCTGATGGGACACGACAGGTCCCTCCCCTGGATGCCGTGGTTACGGTGCTAATTTGGGTCTTTTTCGTTCGGGGTTTTTCTCCGACATGGCATTTTCTCTTTGTCGTGAGGTGGCTATGGGTGGCTATGGGTGGCTATGCATGGAAACATGTGACTCTGATTGGTTACGACAGGTCCCACCCCTGGATGCCTTGGTTACGGTGTTCATTTGGATCATTTCTGTTTTGGGTCATTCTTTGACATCCCATTTCCCCTTGGTTGTGAGTTGGCTATGGGTGGCTATGCATGGTTACTTGTGGCCATGGTTGGCTATGACATGTGCTGACCCTTGGTTATGGTGTCATATTTGGTCTGCTTCTGTTTTCAGGTTATTTTCTTGGTTTCGCCATATCTATGTGGCTTATGGCTTGGCTATGGCTGGACTCCATTGGGACACCTATTTGAAAGTGGTTATCATCATCAATTACCATGGTGACCACACTGTGCAATGGCTGAAGTGGCTATCAATAGCTGTACATGGCAATGTGTGCTATGTGGTCGCTATACATTGTGGCTATGTAGCTACTAGTGGCCACTGTGACTTTAGTTAGTGATTCTGAAATGGCTTTTATGCTTTTGATAGATTCACTTACAACTGGGCTTTACTACATTATACCTACTGTCCTTGTCACTACACTTTTTTTGGGTACACACACTTGACTTTCACTTTTTTGGAGACACTTGACTAGACTGTCCACCTCACTCTTCCTCTACACTTTGCTACACCCTTTGATACACTGTAGTCCACTACCTTTTCACTGCACTTTTTTTGGTAGACTTTGGCAAGACTTGTTACAACGCCTTAACCCTACACTTTGACTACACCGTACACTGGTCGCTATACACTTTTGACTACACTTTGTTGGTATACTTTGTTGACTTACATGTTTAACTTCACTTTCGGTTACATGGTCACCACACTTTGTTTGTAGACTTTTGTCTACACTTTTGATTACACTTTTAAAGTGTAGTATAGTGAGGTTAATAGTGTAGTGAAGTGAAGTCTAGAGGAAAGTATAGTAAAAAGTGTTATGAAAAATGTAGCCAAAAATGTAGTGAAGTATACAAGTGTAGAAAAGTGTAGTGAAAAGTCTACCAAAGTCTACAAACAAAGTGTAGTTGAACAGCATAGTGGACTACCAAAAAAGTGTAGCCAAAGTCAAAAGTGTATGGAAAAAAGTGTATAGCAGAGTCAGTGAACTACCACAAAGTCAGTGTGCCAAAGTCAAAAACAAGAAGTGTAGTTAAAAAGTGCAGTAGAGTGTACCAAAAAAAAGTGTAGTGACATGTGTGGTGGACTACCCAAAAAGTGTAGGCAAGAGTGTACTAAATTGTATCACAAAAGTGTAGTCAAAAGTGTAGTCAAGTGTACCATCCACAAATGTAGTGACTAGATGAGTGTACACAAAGTGAAGTCAAGTGTAGGTGACTAGTGAACCTTGGTTTACTCTACTACTGACTAATTTCAAACTAGACAGACTGAAAACAACCACAGCACCTAGGATGTACCACACCATGATACTCACTAGGCACTTTGCTTAACTGAGCAGAACCAGATGAGATGCCATGCTTTCACCTTTGCTTTTCAAATTATATTTGGGAGTCCCACCTAAAGAAAGTCCCATAAGAGTCCCATATTATATATCAAGGGAGCCCCACCCAGGTACTAAAGGAGTCCCATTCAGGTAATAAGGGACTCCCACATAGTCAACAAGAGCTCTATATAGGTCAAAGAGATTCCCAGTCTGATGTTGAGGGAGCCCCATGTTATGGAAGTCCCACTGCATATGTCAAAAAAAAATATAAAAATCAAATTTCAATGATCATTCCAATTCATGGGACTCCCACCTCAGCAATGCTTACTGTCAAAATCCCACAAAATTAATCTCACATATTTGGTGATGCTGACAAATAAGTCCAAATATGGAAAAATAGTTTTAGAGAAAGTGTAGTAAAGTGCAAGTAAAGTGTACCGAAAAGTGTAATGAAAATGTGTAGTGCACTACCCAAAAAGCATAGTGAAAGAAAAAGTGTAGTGAAAAGTCTACCATAGTCTACCAAAAAAGCATAGTCAAATGTAGTGCACTACCGAAAAAGTGTAGTGAAAAGTGTACCAGTGGGAGTCCAGTAAGTAGTAGAGTAAACAAAGGTTACCTACAATTGACTACACTTTTGACTACACTTTGTTTTAGTCACCTACACTAGTCACTACACTTGTGGTTGGTACACTTGACTACACTTCACTTAGGTACACTTTTTGACAGTCCACTGCACTCAGGAATGAAGTGGAGAAACATTGTTGACAAAGTGACTAAGTGTGGCACATTACCAAAGTGTAGCACAAGTGAAGTAAACCAGTGTCATATTTAATGATACTGACAAATACATCTAAATATTGCAAAAATAATTTCAGATATTGTCTAAAGTGTAGTAAAGTGTACCGAAAGAGTGCAGTGAAAAGTGAAGTGAACAATGTAGTGGACAACCAAAAACAGTGTAGTAAAAAATGTAGTAAAGTGTACCAACAAAGGTGAAAGCACCACATCTGATTCTGTGCAGTTAAGCAAAGTGCCTAGTTAGTACCATGGTGGTACATCCTAGGTGCTGTGGTTGTTTTTGAAACAGTCTGTCTAGTTTGAAAATAGTAAGTAGTAAGTAAACAAAGGTTCGCTAGTCACCTACACTTGACTACACTTTTGACTACACTATTGACTATATTGTGTGTACACTTTTCACCACACTTGACTACACTTTTCACTACACTTCTTTGATACACTGTAGTACACTTTTGCCTACATTTTTTGGTAGTCCACTACACTTTTCACTACACTTTTGTGGTACACTCTACTGCACTTTTAACTACACTTTTCTTGTAGACTTTGGTACACTTTTGGCTATACTTGTTTGGTAGTCCACTACACTTTTCACTACACTTTTTCGGTACACTTTACTACACTTTTGGCTACACTTTTTTGGTAGACTTTGATAGACTTTTGGCTATACTTTTTTGGTAGTCCACTACACTTTTCACTACACTTTTTCGGTACACTTTACTACACTTTTGGCTACACTTTTCACTACACTTTTTTGGTAGTCCCACTACACTTTTCACTACACTTTGTTGGTACACTTTGGTTCACTTTGACTATACTTTTTTGTTCATTACACTTTTTCTGTACACTTTGGCACACGTTTGGCTACATGTTTTCGGCAGTCCACTTCTATTCACTACCTTTTGTTTGTAGACTTTGGTAGACTTTCCAGTAGACTTTCTTGGCACTACTTTAACTACACTGTATTTGTATACTTTACTACATTTTTGGCTACACTATTGACTTCACTGTACTACACTTTATTGGTAATCAAAATTGCCCATAATAAACCAATCATTGGTACTGTTTCATCCCTAAAACAAGGCAGCCGACCTAGTAAAACACTAGCAAGACAACCAGTAAAGTGATCTCACTTGCTAATGAATTTTAATCATTAGACTCGGTGACCATTCATTAGTTGAGTATGCTCGAACTAGCAGTTAACTAGGGTAGTTGACTAGGAAGTGTACTTGTTGTGTCCACTCCCATGACTATTCTGGGCCATCTGTTTGGTCGACATTGCCCTGGGCCGCAAGAGGTGTGAGTTTATGGTGTCCACTAATTGCATTTATTAAAGGTTTATTCAGACTTCAACAAAATTTTGTGAAAGTAGCACAACAGAAACTCAACAACACTATCAAAAATGCAAAAACATCGCCACTTTGGCTAATGGGACTACACTTTGACTACAACAAATAAATTTGTGAATGTTTGGCACACTTAGGTAATTATTTCCCACACTCATTGGTAATAAAAAATGCGCCACAACTACACCACATTGTTACACATGTGACCACACATTTCACTACACTGTGTTGGTACACTTCACTACACTTTTCACTACAGTTTTCCGGTAGTCCACTACACTTTTGACTACACTTTTTCGGTAGATTGTGGTAGACTTTTGGCTAAACTTTGTTGGTAGTCCACTACACTTTTCACTACACTTTGTTGGTACACATTACTACACTTTGTGCTACACTTTGTTGGTAGTCCACTACACTCTTCACTACACTTTGTCCTAAGTTGGTACACTTTGGTACACTTTTGACTACACTTTTTCTGTAGACTTTACTACACTGTTCGCTACACTTTTCTGGTAGTTCACTACACTTTTCACTACACTTTTTTGGTAGACTTTGGTAGACTTTTGGCTATACTTGTTTGGTAGTCCACTATACTTTTCACTACACTTTTTCGGTACACTTTACTACACTTTTGGCTACACTTTTCACTACACTTTGTTGGTAGTCCCACTACACTATTGACTACACTTTGTTGGTACACTTTGCTACACTTTGACTACACTTTTTTGGTAGTCCCGTACACTTTTCACTACACTTTGTTGGTACACTTTGCTACACTATTGACTACACTTTTTTGCTAGTCCACTACACTTTTGACTACACTTTGTTGGTACACTTGACTACACTTTTGGCTACACTTTTTTGGTAGACTTTGATAGACTTTTGGCTATACTTTTTTGGTAGTCCACTACACTTTTCACTACACTTTTTCGGTACACTTTACTAGACTTTTGGCTATACTTTTCACTACACTTTGTTGGTACACTTTGGTTCACTTTTGACTGTACTTTTTTGGTAGTCCACTACACTTTTCACAACACTTTTTTTGTACACTTTACCTTTTTGCTCCACTTTTTTGGTCGTCCACTACACTTTTCACTACACTTTGTTGGTACACTTTGGTACACTTTTGACTACACTTTTTTGGTAGTCTTCACTACACTTTTTTGCTACACTTTGGTACACTTTTGACTATACTTTTTTGGTAGTCCACTACAGTTTTCACAACACTTTTTTTGTACACTTTACTACACTTTTTGCTCCACTTTTTTGGTCGTCCACTACACTTTTCACTACACTTTGTTGGTACACTTTGGTACACTTTTGACTACACTTTTTTGGTAGCCTTCACTACACTTTTTTGCTACACTTTGGTACACTTTTGCCTACACTTTTTTGGTAGTCCACTACACTTTTCACAACACTTTTTTTGTACACTTTACTACACTTTTTGCTCCACTTTTTTGGTCGTCCACTACACTTTTCACTACACTTTGTTGGTACACTTTGGTACACTTTTGACTACACTTTTTTGGTAGTCTACTACACTTTTCATTCCACTTTGTTGGTAGTCCCACTACACTTCTTCGGTAGTCTACTACACTTTGCACTACACTCTTCACTACACTTTGTCACTACACCTTACTACACTTCGTGGGTACACTGTGGTACACTTTTGATTACACTGTGTTACACTTTTGCCTGTCTATGTGATATATCTGATGTTTCCATTGACTGTCATGGCTTTGTGCCAATATTGACTTCACTTGTGCTACATTTTGGTAGTCAAAAATGTGGTCACGTTATCAACATATTGTTAAGGTTTTTTCTCCACTTTATCTCTTCTTGACTGTTACCATACTTTCTGTAAATGATCTTTGATGCTATTTCTTGGCCTTTTTCTACCCTTTAGTACTCAAAAATTTCTCCCATCCACACTAAAAATTTCTTCCATTCTATGCTTCACCATTTCCCACTCTTGCAGGTCCTCAAACCCAAAAAAAAATTCTTCCCTTGCTCGCTAGTCTTGCTGATTAGTTTTTTGAGGCTGTGGCCGTGACAATGGCCTCAAGTTTTTTCCTGGTAACCTCCCACACCCCCAGCCGCTCCCTCGCTACGCTCGCTCACATTTGTGCCGTCCCAATCTCTTTCCCACCATGCTTCCACACGCTCCAAGCTGCTTCCCCATTTTTCTGCTTAAAAACACCGCTAAACCAGCCTGAAAAGAATCATCCAGTGGTAGGGCTCATTTATTTAGAACATCCACACACTCCTAGCTGCTTCCTCATTTTTCTTGCTCATATTTGACCTCAAGCAAGCCAGGAAAAACAAATTCAGAACCAGCATCCAGACAACCAGGGAAAACCCAGGGGAAAAAAATTCCATCAGGACTTCACCAGCAAGTGGTGAAAAATCCATTATATGTGGTCAAAAGTGGCACCACATTGTGCTCCTCATCATTGATTATTACAGCAGTATCATTTTACACTAATCTTGATTTTTTTTTTTTTGTTTCACCGCTTGAACACATCTAACAAGGAATTCTAATCAATGAGTCTGAAAAGGTTGCTTTTGTGTATCAAAAGGGTAGGTAGTGACAAATGGCAGCACAGTGTACCATGTGTGATGCACTCTTGATCGCAAATTTGACTACCAAAGTGTACCAAATGTCTAACAAATGTGAAGCAAGTTGTGGGCAATTGTAATTACCAATACAGTGTAGTACAGTGTAGTCAACAGTGTAGCCAAAAATGTAGTACAGTGTACCAAAATGTGTAGCCCAAAGTATAGTAAAGTGTACCGAAAAAGTGTAGTAGACTACCACACATGTTCGAACTGTCCTACTGAGTAGAACCAAAAAGTGTAAGTATACCAAAATGAACTTGAAAAGACTTTTACTACACTTTTTACTACAATTTTTTGACTACAATTTTTTGACACACAGTGTAGTGAAATATGGAGTGAGATGTGACACTTTTGACTCTAGTCCAAGTCTACCAACAAAGTTACTACACTTTTTTGACTACACTTTGTTAGTAGACTTTTACTACACTTTTTTGACTACACTTTTTGTTAGTTTGAAAGTAGTCATTAGTAGAGTAAACAAAGGTTCACTAGTCACCTACACTTGACTACATTTTGACTACATTTTTGACCACACTTTTTTGATACAATTTAGTACACTCTTGCCTACACTTTTTGGGTAGTCCACCACACTTTTCACTACACTTTTCTTTGGTACACTCTAATGCACTTTTAACTACACTTTTTGGTAGAACTCTGCTACACTTTTAACTACACTTTTTCTATACACTGTTGACTTTTTTGGCTACACTTTTTTGGTAGTCCACTATGCTGTTCACTACACTTATTTGTAGACTTTGGTAGACTTTTCACTACACTTGTATACTTTTCTACATTTTTGGCTACACTTTTCTTCACTACACTTTTGGCTACATTTTTCTCACACTTTTTCTTACACTTTCTTTATGTAGTTCCCTACAATTTTGACTACACTTGTGACTACACTTTGTTGATAACACTTGGTATATTTGTCACTATGATTTTCTTGGTAGTTCTCTTCCCATGTGACTACACTTTTGACTGCACTTTGTTGGTACACTGTTCACTAAACTTGTTTGACTACACTTGTTAAACCTTTCACTACACTGTTTTTGGTAGTTCTCTACACTTTTCACTACACTTTGACTGCACTATTTTGGTAACCACCTACACTGGTCACTACAAGTTGTTGGGTACACTGGTACACTATTTCCTATCGTATTTATATTCCAACCATTTTTTAAGCACTGGCTATTTATTCCATAGTAGGGACCAAAGCCCCATCTTCTGGTGATATGAATTCAAAGTGACATTTAGGATACCTCCAATCAACTGTCCTATACTATTAGACATCTACCAAACATTCAAACCATCTGCTAATCACTGGCTATTTATTTTGTAGTGGGAACCATGTCCTCATCCCCCCTCTCCCACCTTTACTAGTATATCAATTCAACAAATGACTTTGAGGAGTAAGCAACAGTGTACATGGGGGTTTCCATGGTCGGGAATTGATTGGGAATGGTCCAAAAAGCCTCCAGAATGTATTTGAACATATGTCAAAGTCTACCCTCTTACTACATTTTTTTTCTTTGTAACAATTTTTTGTGTAGTGTAGTAAAGTATACCATTTAGCAAGTTGTAAGTAAATCTAGGTCAAAACAAAGTCTAGAAAGTACAGGTGACTATCAAAAGCATAGAAGCCATTTCAAAATCACTCAAGTCACAGTGGCCACTAGGTAGCTACATAGCCACAATGTATAGCCACCACATAGCACACAGATGATGATGTAACCACTTTCAAATGGATGTCCCAATGTTGAAACAAGTCCATAGCCACCCATAGCCACCCCATAAGCCACATAGATATGGCGAAACCAAGAAAATAACCTGAAATCATGTAGGCTAAAGTCAAAACCTTGACAGGAATGGAAGCATATTGACAGATATACATGTTTCAATCACTGGACTCCTTGAATCTCTGATGGTGAACTCCAGCATGGTAAATATGACCTGAAACTGCAAAAGTGTAGATATTGTCAGCAGCTGTCAGTTAGGCATGAAAAAAAATGTAAGTATGATGTGGATGGATAGTCAGGAATGAAATGCTGCTGGATATGCACCCTTGTACTGGAGTGATCTTATCATGTGTACAATAAGCAAAGATTTGGCTCGATTTAAACCAAAGGTAAAAAATTGAACAGAAAAAGAATTATTAGACCACTTACAGATATTGAAACTTTGATAGAGATGGGAAAAAAATGCTGCCAGATAGCCTGATCTGATGAATTGATGAATTTATTGAATGTCTGATAGTTAGGCCTAGCATGGTGAATATGACCAGAGATTACAGAAGTGCAGAAGTATCTAGTGGTTGTCAGTAGGAGATGGAAAGCACAAAATGTTGTGAGGTTAGAAATGTGACACATATGGTCAGAGGTAAAATGATGTTGATCACACAGGCAGTGTGAGAGAATATTAATCAAATATATGTTACATGATCAGAAACATCTACTATAACACATATGGGCACCCCTGTTCAATGGGAGTCCCACTGCATATGTTAACAGAAATTCTCCAAATATATAAAAATCAAATTTCAATGATCATTCTAATGCATGGGACTCCCACCTCAGCAATGCTTACATAATATTTCTCAAAATTTTACTACATTTGATCTTATTGTTAAAATTAGATAAGCTCACAGCACTTAGATAACTTTAATTTCACATTTATATATATATTCTTGTTTCTAAATTTGTGATGATTCTGATGATTCTTGAGCAAAATATTTGTTTCTAAATTTGTGATGATTCTTGATCAAATGACCACCAAATTCATGTTTAACTGAATTACAACAAGTATATGGTATTGCGCATTTCAATGACCCTCTTAGGACTGAAATCATGGCATAACATGGTGTAACCCTGACTGGATTACTAAAACCATGTAGTATAGTATGAGCCACTGATCATGCAGATCAGACATATAACCACTAAGATATGGCCAATATCAAGATGTATGTTTAATTAAACATAGATTTCCCTTCAGAATTAGCCATCCGAAAAATCTCGAAAAATCATTGATGTATTGATTGTAATATTGGAAGTATTTAATCTCCAATTAATTACTATGTCATTGTCTTCTGATTTCATTGATATACACTTAGAATCAGTTTGCTCTACATGATTTTTATGTGGCTCAATGCTACTACCTCTAGGACAAAGTCTTTTGTTTATTTTTTATTTGCCCATAATTGACAAGATATTTGATGATCACAATGATAGATCTTTCACTACACTTTTTTGGTAGTGCACTACACATTTGACTATGCTTTTTTGGTAGACTTTGGTAGACTTTTGACTACACTTCTTTGGTAGTCCACTACACTTTTCACTACACTTTTTCGGTACACTTGACTACACTTTTCACCACACTTTTCACTATGTTTTTCGGTAGTGCCACTACACATTTGACTATACTTTTGTGGTAGACTTACATAATACAGTACATTTTTTTGAGCTAGCCAATGTGCCAAATTGCCACAAATGACCGGCCAGCCAACATCAGCTGATGAAGTGAAAATCTCAGAAAACCACAGGTCAGCCAATTCAACCAGAACTCAGAAAACTACCAGTTGGCCAATGCAACCAGAACTCGGCATGTTTCCGACTGGCCAATGGGCTGTGAATGCAGATTTCCGCAGTTGACTGATGGGCCAACAACTGAAAATTCGGCATATGGCTGATCGGCCAATTTTCTCCGCAGTTGACCGGTCGGCCAAATTGAAAACTCGGCATGTTTGCTGACTGGCCCATGGGCTGTAGATCCCTGCATTCCACAGTTGACTGATCGGCCAACAACTGAAATTTTGGCATGTTACTGATCGGCCAATTAGCTAGGGATAAGTGCAATAAATTTGTTTTGGCAAAGGAATGTATGTAATGTAATGTTGTTTAAGCATGTCAGACAGGACAGTACACACTGAAGCACTTGCCGAAGCTATCTTGCCATAATTGTACATGGTAATTTTATTTTATGAAATCTCCCTATTATACACTCTAAGCAATAAATTAGTTTCGGCAAAGGAATGTATGTAATGTAATGTGATTTCGCCCTGTCAAACAGGCAGTACAGTACACACTGAAGCACTTGCCGAAGCTATCTCGCCATCATTGTGCATTGTTATTGAATTAAATTAAATTTCCCTACTATACACTCGGAAGCAATAAATTTATTTCGGAAAAGGACTGTATGTAATGTAATGGTATTTCGGCATGTCAGACAGGCAGTACAGTACACACTGAAGCACTTTCCAAAGCTATCTTGCCATCATTGTACATTGTAATTTTATGTCATGAAATCTGCCTACTATATATATTACACTCTAAGCAATAAATTTGTTTCGGCAAAGGTCTGTGTAATGTAATATTGTTTCGGCATGTCAAACAGTCAGTACAGTATACACTGAAGCACTTTCCGAAGCTATTTCGCCATAATTGTACATTGTAATTTAGTTTGGGGAAATCTCCCTACATACACTCTTAGTAAGTAATAAACTTGTTTCGCCAAAGGTCTGTATGTAATCTCATGGTATCTCGGCATGTCAAACAGTCAGTATAGTACACACTGAACTATTTGCCGAAGCTATCTCGCTATAATTGTGCATTGTAATTTAGTTTTATGAAATCTCCCTCCTGTACATGCTAAGTAATACACTTGTTTTGGCAAAGGTCTGTAATGTAATGGTATTTCGGCATGTCAGACAGTCACTACAGTACTACATACTGAAACACTTGCCGAAGATATCTCGCCATCATTGTACATTGTAATTTAGTTTTATGAAATCTCTCTACTATACTATACTCTATGTAATAAACTTGTTTCGGCAAAGGTCTGTATGCAATGGAACATGATTTCGGCATGTTAGACAGTCAGTTCAGTTCATATTGAAGGCCTTGCCAAAGCTATCTCAGCATAACTATACATGCTGATTTACTATTCTGACATCTCCCTTCTAAAGGTCTAGTAATCAATAAACTTGTTTCGGAAAATGACTGTATGTAATGTTATGTTATTGCGGCATGTCAGACAGTCAGTAAAGTACATCTGGAAGCCTTTGCCAAAAATATCTTGGCATAACTGCACATTCTGATTTACTATTTTGAAATTTCCCTTCTAACACTCTAGTAAGGAACAAACTTAGTTCGGAAAATTACTGTATGTAATGTTCTGTTATTTCGGCATGTCAGACAGTCAGTTCAGTACATCTGGAAGCCTTCACCGGAAATATTTCAGCATAACTGAGCATTCTGATTTACTATTCTGAAATCTCCCTTCTAACACTCTAGTAATCAATAACCTTGGTTCGGAAAATGACTGTATGCCAGTGTAATGTTCTGTGATTTCGGCATGTCAGACAGTCAGTTCAGTACATCTATGGGCGGATGTGGTGTTGCAACACGAGGAGGAGTTGGTGGGTTTGAAGGCGGAGGAGGAGGAGGTGGTGTAGAGGAAAGAAATGGGCTCTACTTTCGGCTGCAATGCAAGCTTATTCTTCATCAGCAGTGGGTCTTCTGCTGATTCCAGAGGGTATGGCAGCAAAGGGAGTAGAGTGGGTTTCTTCGGAGTCAGAGGAGGGGGGATGGAATGTGTTGCAAGAGGGGCGTAAGTAGGAAATAGTGGGCGGTCTGCTAGGCAGCAGGAGGCAAGGGAAGAGCTAGATCTTTTGTTACATAAAGTGTTACTTGTATCGTCGAGAATCTCACAAGACGAATACAAGGAAAGGGTCTCTCTACCTTAAGTGTTCACACTAAGGACTCAAGAATGAACACTGATATTGTGTAGATCTAGCAAAGGAACAACACCATTGTGCTACTGGGAGTGCAGAGCATTGACCAAGCTGTGTAAGTAGCAGTGAAAGAGAGAGAGCATATAAGGCAGTCGAGATAACAAGACAGAGAGATAAGAGTGATATTGAGATAAGCAGGATATCGTGATAAGGGAGATAATGAGATAGGGGAGAGGCTATGTATCTAAGTTGGTGGAGCCAAGGAGGATGGATGAGTCAAAATGTAAGGAGATAGAGAAAGGGAAGGGAATGAAGTGAAAAGAAGAATAGTGTTGTAGAGCTTAGGATGGCTCTAGGTTTATATTCCCTCTTTTCTACATATTCCAGATACTCCCCCTATTATTCCTACTGATTACCGGTCCATTTATCATTGGTCCGACGTAAGACCTGCTAGTCCTGTAGTCCTGTACACTCGGACCACCCTCATACCGATTGGAGACTCTTCGGCTTAGACCGGCAACTCTTTCTTTGTACTTACATTTGGTTTCGCTCTATTTGGCTTTGTTTGTAGATCATTATATCTACTTCTGAGGTATTTACACAGTCTCGGGATATGCCTGGGACTATAAAAACTTGTTCTGAGGTTCGGAAATATATCTTTTACCACCTACGACCTACCATCTATAGTCCGACGCATCATAGCATCCCCTCGAGCTCGTCACAGCTGTTTCCTTTCGCAGACCAACGTCGGACTACCGCGGGAAACTCCGGACTACCTTCGGACTTGCGCAAGACTACCTTCGGACCACCCAGGATAGTTACAGGACTTCACCGAAAGGCTTCAGGACTCACTGGGTCCTCTTTGGGGACAAACCTATCGCCTAGGCAAGCCCTCTGATCATATCTGGTAGTACCCTTTCACCAGAGTTGTGATCTACACAGCGTACACGGAACCACTCTGGGACAACTGTAACATTGGTCTTGTTCTTCAATACCTTCAATCTGAGTGCGCACTTGGGTTCATCTGACCACCTACAGAATGCACAAGGATGATCTCCAGCAATTGTGGTAGTGACCTGCATGTCTTCCACCCCCTCGAATTGCATGGAGAATGTGAATGGACACATGCGAGTGGAGGCCTCTTGCCACTTCCTCACCACAGATCCCACTGTAGAGCCCTGTAAATCTCTGTTCGGATATACCCTATTTTTCACGCTTTTCAGATAGTCTCCCCCTCCTCCCTACCTATCTCCGGACCTGCCTTTCGCAGTCCAGGCCTGTTTCTCCCTACTCCAGTTACTCCTGTAAGCCCAGACTTCCATACATAGACTAGTCTGTGCTTGTTGCAGACTGGAGACTCCAGTTCTTACCTTAGACTTATTTTCCTTTTTGTTTTGTTTTGTTTTGGATTCGCTACATTTACTTAGAATGTAGATACACAGTCCCGGGAATGCCTAGAGACTATAAAAGATTTGTATCAGGATTGGAATAACAGTTTCTGCCATTTACCACTTACCATCTATCTTTGAGTCATCATCCTTCGCCCGAGTCATAGCTCACTATGGAGCTCCCCTTCACCATCTATCGCACTGCCAACACTCCGGACTACAACCGGACTATCCTCAGCACCTCCAGACTACCCTCAGACCCTTGTTCAACGCTGTTCCCTGTGTCTGGGAATCTCCCCAAACTCACTGGACCCCTTTAGGGTTGAACCTTTCACAAGGTGAACCCCTGATCACTATCTGACTACACCACCAGTCAGGTTGTTGTCTATACACTGCACTGTGTTGTTATAGCTTTGCCCTTCAATGATGTGCTAAGCAGCATTGTACCAGCATGACAGATAAGCATCGCAGTGCCTGTCCATGCAACCATTGTTAGTGAATACCATCAGGGGAAACATAAAGGTACCACTATATAATATGTAGTGGGAATGGATAGTGTCCATCCGACCCACTGATCGCACAGATCACACATCAGACTGCGGAGATATAGCCAATATTGAGATATATGCTGATAAAACATATATTAGCCTTTGTGATGTCGAAACACTGTGGGAAAAATCAGAACAAATCAGTGATCATGGAAGTCAATCATGGGAATATTTTGTTAGTCTAGGTTAGCAGGCAAATATTAGTCAGTGTGGGCTAGGAGACAAAACATTATCTAGTATGGGTTAGAAGGTAAATATTGGATAGTCCAAGTTAGGAAGCATTGAAATCATTGGTTAGTGTCTGGTTAGGATTCATACTTTGTTAGTTTTGGTTAGTGTGCTTGGACATGCTTGGGTAGTATCTTGATCAAATCTTGATCAAAAATTAACCAATAATACCCCACACCAATACCCTCCAATATACCCTCCAATATACCCCTACCTCCACTGAGGGTAGGGGTATATGTGAGGGTACCACCAAATCCAACCCCTACCCCTACCCTCAGATACCCCTACCTCAAACCCTCATGATATACCCCTACCCTGCTCTTCCCTAAGTGAAAGCGAGATGACCAGGAATGCTGATTGTCACTATGTGTTGTGTGGACACTCCCGTTCCGGGTACAGGTGACAGCACCTTAGCATAGTCCCCATTCCAAACATAAGATCAGATGTATTGTCCTGCTGCTGTGCAACTGAAGGGACAAGAAGCATAACTTGAATGTCACCAGTTACTTTGACGTGTAATATAATGTAGTTTAAGTTTCCTAGTAATACGCTCACTGGCAGGACTTGGCATTTTTCGAGCGATTTCGAGCGATCGCGCCACATGAGCTTGGTTGGAATTTCGACCATCGGTTACCGCACCAATTTCTTGTCCTCCCACCACGCGCTTACCTTCTCACCACTTCCCCTCCCTGTACTCTGGCTGACACCACACCAAGACAATGAGGGCAAGGGTGGGGAGGATGAGGAGAGGCCTGGAGCACAGTGAGCATTACCGCGATGTGTCACGCCAAAACAACAAGGCGATGCAGCGTGGTGTTTAAAAGTCTGGTCCGGTCTGGTTTTTTTTCCTTATTTAGAAAAGACCGGACTCAAACTGGTTGCCAGATTTCATGAAGTTCAGTTAGACTGAACTGGACCATTGAAAACTGGTCTAATTCACAGGTACAATGGTTGGCAACTGGTTGCGACCGGTCTTCATGCAACCAGTCGTGACCATTGAAAGACTGATTAAATTTTAGTCAAAAGGCCAAATGTTTTAAGTCATAATGAGATTTGTACACCTACTGGACATATAACTTGAAAATGGACATATCTCCTCTGGATCTACATACAATTATGTTGATATTAGCTGATATGAAAGCCAAGCATCACTACTACATTTGGTAGTCACTGCTTAGATCACTAATCACACAGTAGTGAGATACAGAGTGGTTCAATGACTTATTGATGTTGCAAACCATAATTTATTATATAGCCCCACCAGAGAACTCTGGTATCCCTCATAAACAATCAGAAAACATTTAAATATACTCCACTCACACCCTAATACCCTCAGAATGCTTCACTTCACACCTTAGAAAAATCCAATAATATGGTTGGTAATAGTTCATACTGGTTGATTCAAGTTCGTAATGAAGTTCATAATGGTTAGTTGAAGTTAGTAATGAAGTTAGTAATGGCTAGTTGAAGTTCATAAGGAAGTTCGTTTTTTTTCCCACGGTCCATTTGTAATGTTTTGAGTCATACTAATGAGATTTGTACACCTATTTTTGACATGTAACTTGAAAATGGACATATCTCCTCTGGATCTACATGGAATGATATCAATATTAGCTCATATGAAAGCCAAGCATCACTACTACATTTGGTAGTCACCACTTAGATCGCCAATCACACAGTAGTGAGATACTGTTAAATTAATGTATCTTCACTTGACATGTAATTTGAAAATGGACATATCTCATCTGGATCTACATGGAATGATGTCAATATTAGCTCCTATGAAAGCCAAACATCACTACTACATTTGGTAGTCACCACTTAGATCGCCAATTACATAGTAGTGAGATACTGTTGCAAACCGACCTCAGGCTATTTGCACTCTAGTTGGTGATTCAAACACTTCTAGCCCTCGATATAACTTGTAACACACTTATATATACTCTATACATACCCTAGTACCATTAAAATGCTGCGCTTTACACTTTGGAAAATGGTTTGTAGCTCATAGTGATGTTTGTAATACTCCAAATGGTTCGTAATAATTACGTAATTTTCCCATGGTCCGTTTGAAGTTGGTGCTACTGTTTATAATACTCCAATTTGTTCATAGTCACGTTCATAGTCACATAGAGTCAACTACTTAAAAATGTATGCTACACTACTACATAATCACAAATGACGACATGAAGTTCAAATTTCAATCACCTGAACAGCCTTTCTGTCAAGTAATTCCAACTCCTCGTCAACTGCCAGCAGCTCCTTGTACTCATCCATGGAAACCTCCTCAACTTACTCTGAGTTCAATGCTGCACGGTCAACTATACCATGGTACCAGGAGTGTTTCAATACTTGTATTTCTTCGAATTTCTCAGCTCCAAGATGAGCCTGTCGGTCCGTAGCAACCTCACCACCAGATGAGAAGAGCCTCTCACAGGGTACAGATGAAGCAGGGATAGCACAAATGTCACAGGCAATCCATGCAAGTATAGGATAGCCTGAAGCATGTTCCTAGATAGTTTATGAGTAAATAAATCATTTGAGTATATGAAATAGCACTTACCGACCACCATTTGACAACATCCATTTTCTTTCTCATGTCAGATGGTATATCTTCAAGATAACAATGTAACTTGGTTGGCCACTCCAACTGTGCACCAGTGCCATCACGTTGGGCCTTTTCAATGAGTAATTGCCGGTGCCGATCAAAGTCTGACTCTGCTGGTGTGACTGCTTTGTTGGATGATGTAGCAATAGTCCCAGTTGATCTTGAGTCAGCTTCCAATCCCGAGCCAGCTTCATCCCAGTATTCCTGCATTATTCACTCGACAATCCTCATTGCCTCATCTTGCCAGTTCACAGCATTCATATTTCCTGCTGCATGTTCCTTTGCCTGTTCTTCAGCACCACCCCACTGCATTCGGATATAATCCATTTTGTAGTATGGATGTAGTACTTTATTATTGTGAATAGCCTTGTTAGATACTATAATATAAATATAAATAAAACTTATCAAGTGCGAGGATATACACTGGTTTGTCATCAAACTGGCTACTATTAGTACTTTCCAAGTTTTCACAGGCTATTTTGTATAGCTGCTTGATACTGTGAGTACCGTGGGTCATCTGCCTTTGCTTCCCAAGCGGTTTGGATTGCTTTGAATGCCGGAACAGCACAGAACAGTGTCACCTGCTTTTCATCCGAGAAATGCTGTTGTAGGTCATTGGCATCCTGCATATAGTTCAAGTGTCATATCAAATCATTCAAAATGATGGACAATAACTTATGGCAATGATTGAACGTGTTGAACTGACCTGTTCCCAGTCAGAGGACTTCAACATGAAAGCCGACCATGGTATCCACTTGGAGATTTGATCTTTTCATCTGAGTGTTGTGATTGGGCCAAACAACTCATCCGCTGACGATAAAAAGAGGGTGATAGCTTGACAAAGTTGGTGAGCACAGCCTAGCATCCCTTCTGCAGGCCCCATCTGACATTGCTGTGCAATGGGATCTTGAGCGGTGGTTGGATACCGCAGTTTGCCTGTAGTATAT
Organism: Leccinum rimulosum; assembly: GCA_038091395.1. Lineage (NCBI taxonomy): Eukaryota > Fungi > Basidiomycota > Agaricomycetes > Boletales > Boletaceae > Leccinum > Leccinum rimulosum. The sequence continues at coordinate 29,878 of JBBPOJ010000157.1, forward strand.
TGAAGTATTCAATACATTAACCAGAACACTGTATCTGTGGAACTGTGAGTAAGTGTCAATGAGACTACTAGTAAACTGTGCACATACCTTGATGGCTAGTATTCAAATAGCCGCCACACCATCTAGTGTGTCACCAAATAGTCGGTTGTCAGGGAGCGATGGGTCAAACTCCCAGATGGCAGCTGCAGTCTCAACAGCATTGATTTGGGTGATGCTAGACATGACATCGACAATGGCCAAGTTCCTCAGAGGACATGGGCAAGGCATGGTAGACGGTGGTGGGTGGGGTCAAAGTTGTAGATTTGTCGCTTGTGTAGAATCGATTCAATTACGTTGCACGTGGTGTCATTGTTACTTGTGTTATCAGCAGTGACACAGAGCAGCTTTGAAGAAGTCTTGGTGATGATACCGACACGGTTGCACAAAGAAACAAAGTAGCGCCCAAGATTTTCTCCACTATGTACACCTGAAATTCCCTGAAAAGAAATGACTTGAGAATGAAGGGTCCATGGTTGACTATGTTTCCGTAAATCAGCATGGATCCAGTGGGCTGTAAGACCGAAAAATGAAGCCTTTGTTTGGTCAACAGACCAAAGATCCATTGTTGTAGTGATGCGGCCAACTTCGGGTGCCTGGTAAAGAAAGTCATTAAGTGAGAACAAATATTCAAATAGGTGACATACCAGGATACGAGACTTAAGGTTATCGATAAAATCAACAAAGGAGTTGTGAATGAAAGTTGAGATATCATGTGTGGATGGTAGGTAAGTCAGCTCGTGTTGCACCTGGCCGCACGGCCACCAAACAGTTTCTAAAGGTCGCTTTATTTGCGACAAGAAGTGACTACATTTAACCAATCAACAAATGTCACATCTCCACAAGTTAATCATTGAACCAACCTGATCATCACAAACAACGAATTCAGCAACAGTCTTAAAGACATAATCACGTGAAAAGGCTCGAACACTGGCATCAATTTTTACAATTCCATCAAGACTCGTCTGCTGGCTGGCTTTCACGACTTGCTTTCCCTTCCATTGTACATCCAGCATCTCTCGAGGAATTGCATGGTGATTTTCAGCGATGTTCAACTCAGTGCACTGCTCCTTGTACAAGTCATAATGCGACCGAATGTGCTGGCAACATGATGAGTTCCCTCCAACATGGAATGCCCACCATTTTCCTTTCTTCTTGATGAAAATTCATCATTTCTATGCTCAGGTGAGTAGAGTTCAGACATTTCACTCTGGCAGGAAAAGAACTAACTTGCAGACATGACACCATCGCCCATTCAGTTCCTCCACCTGCCCATCACTGACAAATTGAACCTTCACATGCTCTGAGAAGATGGTGAGTAAATCTTTCGTATTTTGTTTCTTTGTTTTACAAAGAGGAGCCAGGTGTGTGTTATGAGTCAGCTGTTGCTAATAAGTTCTTGCTTTGTATCTGGGTGTTGAATCAACATACCGACTCACTGGGCTCCACCACTGAGACAATCTCCTCTTCGGTGTTGGGGTCTAAGTCATGATCAACCTGTACTTCTTTTGTGTCTCCACCATCTGTTGCATCTCTGGGACCATCAGTTTCCTCAATTGATGTTGCAGACCTTGTACAGAGACGCTTGGTGGCAGTACGGTTACCCTGCTTTGAACGGGTAGGCTCATCACTACTATCCTCCTCCTCAGGCTCGGTGTCGGTTCCAGCCACCCTCGCTTTTTGAACTTTCTTGAACCGGAAGAGGTCTTTAGTGGCTGAGCATGTGAAATGGTCTTGCCTTTAGGCTGCTGGAGTTGTAGCACCTTTTGTCAGGCAGTATTGTAATAATGAAGCTTCATTTTCACTACAGCTGTAGTAAAAAGAGTGGAACTTCGATCCCGACAGGTTGTGAACATTCAGCGCACAGCGGTCATACAGCCACACCCCCGACAGCCAGTGAACATTCACTATCAGCACAGCCACTGAGCACTGATGTTTTTTGAATCATTTGCCAGCACCGGGCCGAATTCTCCTTTCGGAACGCTTCGACACTTACATAACTACATTTAGCGAGCTGCCAGCACTTCCACAACACCCGCCACATGCCTATATTTGGATACATAGATGTAGTATACTCTCCCCCCTCCCTTTTTTGCTTTAATACTCGTTCCCCTGTACTCACAGCTCGTTCTAAAAATTAGGGTAATATTCTTATTTATATATCAATCGTTTCGACCGCTGGAAGTGTAATATTAGACTGCCTATATAGGTAAATATATAGAAATGGACAAAAAACACGAAATGCAATCGGAAATTTGATCGGATAGGATTATAGCTTCAGAAAAGTGATCCCCAGGTAGCTAGTATATATGTAAATGCTTTCCCGAAAGCGATTTCGATGGGGAGATGTTCCTGTGGTAGTAGGTGTAGATTACCTCCTGCCCCTGAATTTCAGAAAAGTGTTTTGTGTTTCGAAATAGCCAGGTAAATGTATTACAAAAAATGACGGAAGAGTATGTAATATATATATCTACATTATATCAGTAGCAGGTAGTCGAGGAAGCTTGCCCTGGAATACAGTATTAGATATACCCTCCTACCCCTGAATTCCAAAAAAGCGGTTCGTTCTTTTTTAATTCCTAGGTAAATATATTATGAAAATTGATGGAGGAGTATCTAGTATGTATATCTACATCATATAAGTAGCAGGTAGTCGAAAGATCGCTCCCTGGAATACAGCAGTAGATATGCCCTCCTACCTCTGAATTTCAAAAAAGCGGCTGGCATTTTTGAACTATATTATGAAAATTGGTAGAGTTGTATCTAATATATGTATGTACACTACACAAGAAGCCCAAACTCGAGGGAGCTTTCCCTGGGATACAGGAGGAGATCTGACATATGCCCCTATATACAATGAAGCGAGGGAATCATTCCCCTTGATGTCAGGGCAACTATCTAGGCACTTAAGATACATATAGTATACTATACTTACATATTTGCGAAAGGGTAAGATGAGATGTGAATGCTGTGGATATAAAATAAAAATGAAGATGCATGGGAAACTGACTTTGGATTTAGGAGACATGTAAAAACATACCAGGAACACAACATTACAGTAGAAAGAATGCACCAGTATTGTAGGGGCAACTATTTCTATTCAATATGAACTGTTCTAGATACTTTTCCTTGCATTAATGATCCCTAAATGAACAAAAAGTGAAAGACCATCTGGTAAGAGCTCGAGTAGCATGGGAAGTAGTCATTGACCAATTGTCACTCTCTATAGGTACTGTATCCCAATGGATAAATTGGATCGGGCAATCTAACGCTCTGAGGAAATGTTTTTTGATGAGTATGATACAAGAAATGGTCAGTTCATTTTTGGCAAGGTTCTTTTATATAGCTCATATCATGTCCAGTGCCTGTTATCATGTTGTTCACTAAGTTTGATGCATTGTTGGCATCCACAATAGGCAAACTATCCAGAGATGATTGAAAGTTGCCACCAGAGCAGAAGCTGACAAAGGCACATGGGCTCATTGATGGAATTTTTGAGAATGCTAATGTATGGGGTCGTCTCTCTTAATTGAACTATCCACCAAAATGTAGTGTTTGGATTGGAGGTATTTATTATATTTTCTGGCAAATTATTCAGCTCATGGAATATGTTTGGATGCAAGGAATGCACAACTCAAATGAGGGATGTGAGATACTGCTAGAAGATACTGCAGGAGCTTTGAATGAGGAGACTCTGCAAATGCTATTTGTTACTGCCCAGGAAACAAGCATGACATTGTGTATCAGATATGCAGTACAAGAGTGAGTACAGCCAAAATTAGAATTTTGGAAAACACTAATGTAATCATATAAAAAGTGTCATATTTGACATAGACATATTACATTCATCTACACTTCCTGTGCATAACATGGATATTATGAAACCTGAAAAATGTGCAAGATGGTTTCCACATTTTGGGGTGAGAAGGTTTTTATATAAATTAGCTGATGCATAAAAATAGGATGTATGCTAATTATGATCATTTGGTGGAATTTAGAAAGTGGGTTATTGCAGCAAATATGGAAAACTTATTTTGACATATACCATTCATTCTGCTATGGAAATAATAGCAAGTGAGTTAGTTGTCCATAGTGGAATGTACTTGAGAGTGGTGATGCTGATTATGTCACATTCATTCTCCATTCTGCTCTGGAAATGACAGATGGTGAGTTGTCCATGGTGGAATGTACCTGAAAGTGGTAATGCTGATGTCATGCCATGTCCATTCATTCTCCATCTGCTCTGGAAATGACAGGAGGTGAGTTGTCCAAGGTGGAATGTGCTTAAGATGCTTAAGAGTGGTGATACTGATGATTCTGTATCCATTGATTCTCCATTCTGCTCTGGAAATGACAGATGGTGAGTTTTTCATGGTAGAATGTCTCTGAGAGTGGTGATACTGATGATCATGTATCTATCCATTCTCCATTCTGCCAATGCCAGTTTGTGAGTATGGCATCCTAGAATAATTCCAAAAGTATTAATTACCATGATACCATGTTTGTGTTCTATTTTGAATTCACAGGATGTGAGTTATAGATCATTTGATATTTTTTCCCTAACAATTCAACATGTTCAATTGCTCATGTTCTTTTCATTTATAGGATGTCTGTTTCTCATCATATCATTCATTCATCACCATTATTGATGCACATTTCCACCTACTTTTCTCCTTTGTTTAGTTAGTGAGTTTTATTATTATTTTGAAGTAAATATATATGATCTGATACCTAAAATTTGTTGTATTTAATTTATCTGTAAGTCAGGTTTTGCCAGGATATTATGACAACATTCTCGCTGTTCATTTTTTGAATGGCTATAGGAGGTATACCATGGAATATGGTGAAACATTATCATCCTAATGACAAATTGGATTCCTCATAGATGGTATAATTTGTTTTAATTTCATTCATTTGTTTACTCATCACTCAATCATTTCCCAGATTGTAAGTTGTTCAATCTTAGTTTTGGCATTATGCATTTTGCTCATTATACATTCATTGTGCTTGAAACATTGTTTTATCACATGCAGGATGTGAGGTCACTACTATTGTGACAATATTTTGATATCTGATCTATCATTAAATAACATTCTTTCATCACAATTTTAGAATGTAAGTGTTTATTGTATGAATTCAATTTTAACTACATCTACCATTTGTATTTTATAGACAGTGAGTTTATTTCTATGCCTTTTTCTTGAATTTTTGACACATTTGAATTTAATTTTTTAATCAGATTGTTCACAACTGAACAGTATGTGAATCAGTGGTATTTTCTTTTGGTTATAACATTTTATTATTCAGTCCAATATAGACATCAGCCAATGTTCCATGCTGAAGCCCAAGAGCATTGTAAATTCCTTCTTCAATTTTATTCTGTGATAAAATCTAATGAAAAATCATAGAGGAATCTGGGTACATGGCAGAAAATCCTTCTCACTATGACTGGTATATTCTTCTTTTGTCTTCAACTTTGTTCTTTGAAAAATACACAATAATGTTATTTTATTGTAGATGTATTGCTCATTCTGGAGCATTCATTCTATCTTTTCCATCAAAAGAATTCTCAACCACTTCTATCTGCTGCTCAAAAGTACAAGGCATCAAACATACGCAGCAAGGTGAAATTAGCTATGAAGGCAGTTTTTGATCAGTATGGCAAAGCATCCAAAGAAGAAAAGGTAGAGATGGTTTTGAATGTTGTTCTTCAGAATCAGATCTGTATGTTAAGCATATCTTGAATTATTAATCTAATAACTTTCTATTCACAGCCACTTAATGAACAACCTCCAAGTTGTCTGGTATAGATGTTGCCATGTTGGACCATCAAGTAGTTTTGAAGAAGTAGATAACTAAGAGCAAAAAAATTAGTTGAAACAGCCAAGATGTTCTATAGAAAAGGCTGTACTAGTCATGTCATGCATGTTGTATATGTTTCCATGCAGTAAGATTTGTTTGTACCTTCTGCACTGTACACACAAGAGACCTTGCACAAGCAAGGTAATGTTTTCTTTCTGTTGGAGCTTGTGTCACTTCCAATCCATCCATAAATGTTTGATAATAAAAATACATGCAGCAGGACCCAAACTACATATAAAGGAACATAATTGAAGGAGCTGTTTGAAAAAGAGTACCTTGAAATGCTCAGTCATTGGATTGTGTGTCTGGATCATACAAGCAATCTTCGATAGACATGTTTCCTCCAATTCATTCTGTATATTCTGTGATGTACTGTATGGTGCCAAAGCCTGCCACTTGGTGTACTCGGGTCAATCATGGAAGGGTACTGCAAGTATTAAATAACTAGTTAAGAAGTCAAAGACCACAAACATGAACTGAGGCCTAGTAGTCTTAGTGACCTCATCACTTCTAAGTAGCTCATTGATACCATCGCTCCCTCAATTTCTTCCGCCTTACCGTCGGCCTCGTCACCGCTATCGCCACAGCCAGTCCGACCACTGTCAACACCAGCTGTACCTTGTTAAAGTTTTCAGATAGTACGTCGAATGTGCCTGACATTGCGACACGCGTCAAGAACAAGTCCGTTCCCACCGCGAGCACCAGAGTCGTCGATTCTAGCAAGGACGGTGCAGTGATAATTTGACGCACGTCGGCCATCTGTTCCAGGCCGTCAACCAATTCTGCATCTTGAAGTAAATAATTAACGCCGCGCACCTCGTAGTGGTGCGACAACACCAGCCGACCGTCGTCGGGCAGTACCGGTTCGTATTGCACCAGCATCCCCTCTGCTTCTTCGCTCATCGGTTTTCGTTTCGGCCGGCGCGGGTTCAGTAGGCGGCGTGGAATAGAATGAACGCTGTTTTTCCGACTCGATACTACATAAGACGAGACGTGAGGAACACCTTGGAAGAACGCTACGACCACTCACTTATTATGTCCTTGATCGATACTCCGAACTTCGTACTTGTCGTCGCAAGAGCAGTGACGGCATGCGGTATCAAGAATGCCTGCTTATACAGCGCAAATTCGGTTGTCCTGTTCGAGTACGAGGTAATGTCCGAACTGTTGACAACCCCGCGTTCGTCGTTCATCAGTACCGGGATAGTACCCTCCTACACGTGCCGAATGCACACGTACCTCGAAATCTTCTCGTCAGGCCCATATCCTTCGTACATCTCCACGGAAACGACGCGATGACCATTTACACTCCCAGCTTCCGTATTGTCGTCGTAATATGAATATACAAGCCAGTTTTCGTGGAGCACGGCCTTGATGTCGCATTTCCCGTCCACGACCGGCAACGAGACGTGGTACAACTCGGTACCCTTGACCATGTCGACCACGCACAGGCCACACAGACGCAAAGAAGTCGACGAGGAAGCGCGAGGGCGCAGAGATCATCGCGCTCAAATGGGGATTGAGATACTTGTACAGCGTACTTCTGTCCCCCTTGACCCTCCCCATACTCGCCACATCATGGCCCTTGTGGAAATTCTTGATGATGGAGACAACTTCATTGTCATCACCAAAGGACACATCCCACGTTGGGAAAGCCACATGGAAGAAAGAGAGTTCGTCATTCAGCTGGTGGCCGAGCACTTGATTACCGGCTTGCAGCGCAAGGTGGATTTGCGGAGCCATTAATGTCAGGGAGGCCCGTGTGTCAGGGGTGTCAGGGTAAAGTTGAACCTAGAAAAGGGTCGGACAGGAATAGGCGGGAGACACGGACGGACTGACCTGCAGGAACTCGTCCAGCATCCCGATCGTATCTTTGCCATCTGGCATGAGGAATGCGTCGATCAATGGCCCAGCGATCGCGTCCACGCCTTCCAAAGGGCTGACCCATCTACCATCGGTACCTTTGACATTGATGCGCGGGTTATCAGTTTCGCTGTCCGAGGATACAACGGTCTTGACGTCCTCCGAGTCTCCCGTCAGTGGGTCAAAGTGGAAGATGACAGTAACTACCTAATGTCTGTCCAGCTTCCGAGTCAATCTAAACGGAAAACAATGGCAGAAACGCAGTGGGTATTGGGCACGTACGTTATCGGCCACTCTCTGCGTGACCAACGCAATGGCGGGGCCATCCTCCGGTCCCGCCTCAGTCCGGCGGACCACGAAGGCCTTGACGGGCACAATCCTCCCACCGACCTTGTTTGCCCAACCAAGTCCGAAAATGCGACTCCATACAATTGCACCCGTCGAAGTATCCAGTGCAAACAATTTCCCGTGCGCCGTCGCAGTGACAAGCAGCTGACGGAAAGTAAAAGGATCACGGACGAGTGATGCAGACGAAGCAGGCGATCGGCGTGGAACGAGATGGGGTATGGTCGGCGTGGATGGTGCAGGAGGAGCTGGAGAAATAGGAGAAGACGGCGAAGCATACGAACCGGTCACGAATCGCGTAGCAAAGTGGACGAGGTAGTGAGGCAAGTTCTAAGCACGAAAGTGCCAGGGAAATGATTAACGACGTGGTTCGACGGGGTGGTGCAAACGCACCTTGTTATCCCCGATCTGCCTCGTGATTTTGTTCCAAAAGCTTTCGCTCTTTCCGCCAACTCCTACGCCACCTTCCACCACCTCTCTTGCAGGGGGGAGTTCGATCATGGTAACAGTCTTTACAGTCGCAAGGGATTCTTCGCGTACCCACTGAAGCACGTTTCCCAGAGTTGGAGAGACCCTGTGGAGGTGACAAGGAGAAGTTTGTGGGGAGTTTCGTCCGACGACGTGGAGACGAGAAAAAAGGGTAAGAACGCGACCTGCATAAATATATGCTTCAGTGACAAGTATATATACAACGAACGAAGACGCACATGTTTGATTGTTCCATGCTCTTTCGTTTCAAAAGGGAATGTGAAGCCTGTCGTCTTGCCCGTGCTCTCTTGATGGATCGCTTGCTGTGTTTGAATCGCTCGTTTGAATCGCGTCCGACTCCCAGACAAGCAAACGGCACTCACGTTATGAACCCACCCTACCTATATGCATCTTTTCGCCCTCGTTTGGCGCACCAGCGAAGTGGGATCCCGTGGTGGATGCGGATGGCGTCTGTGTGCACTTGGCTCAGCACGCGACCAATTAAAACCAAGAACACGGCTCACCACATCGCCAAAGCTCCACATCGCTCTCACTGGCGATCCGCCACTTTCATAGCCCATGACCTCCGCCGTGCCATTCTCCTGGAAAGCCATGAACAAACCATTGCCTGAAAGGTCGACATCCTGTATATACTTGTACGATGCGTTGGGAATAGTCAAAATTCTACCCTTAAGAGAGGGTGAGAGCGGGGCCGAAAAGAGAGACAGTGCAGCTTTCGATTCGGTCGACGAAGGTGAGAGCCAGACCAATGAAGGACCAAAATCGTCAGCGCTTGTAGGGGAGGAAGAGCCCACACGGGAAGGACCCAATACAAGGAAATCGGTCAATACGTTCGCTATGCTAGCTGGTATGTTGACATTAGCGACGACTTCGCCCGTCGCTAAATCGAGCGTGGTGACATGCAGCGTGTACGACTTGAGAGAATTTGCGAAGCCTACGACGTAGAGCGTCGAGCTTTCGGTGCCATTATTTCCTGTCCCGATCATTTGTTGATCGTCAACCGTTTCTCAGTTAGGTTTGATGGATTCGTGACATGATTCGTTTCAGTGAATCACAGCCGAATTCCTGAGTCATTCAAGAATCTTGCCACGAACAGTTTCTGAAACTTGCGTACCACTCACGACAATACATATGGCAACCAGGCATGCGTCGGAGAATGTTCCATGATCATCCACCCGAGATGTCTTCTATGGCTGCCACATTCTTTGTTGTCGCCCTCCTCTCCGGGCGGGCAGTAGGCGGGGGTCTTCCTAATGACGCTGTTATTACTCCTTCGATGGGATTCAATCCTTTCAATGCGTTTGGGTCAGTTCCCAGATCTTGGTTACCAGTATGTCAATATGTACGTCGCACTAGCTGATTTTTGGAACCATGTGTCGTGCTCACATATAGTCTCCCGACATTACCAGGGACTGTGGTTAGCAATCAAACGAACGCACGTCATCTGGGGATATCACGTGGAATCAGACACGTATACCGTCTGACATGGGCGCTCTCGGGGATTACATCCACGGTTTAGGTCTTCGATTT
>JBBPOJ010000158.1:0-39990 GCA_038091395.1 Leccinum rimulosum
TCAAGTCAGACATCTACTTACTCTTCTTCTCTCCATCGCCATAATGTTCGCTCGCGTCTCTGTTCTTCTCCCCTTTGTTCTGTTCGTGTCTGCTGTTGTCGCGCAGTGCCCCACTGGGCATCATCGCACCTGCTGCGCCAGCACACTCCAGGTAAGTTTCTGATGCTATTTAAAATGAAGTGCGGGAACTGACGGTTACCTGGTGGTTCACGTAGGGCGCCGACAACAACGTGAAGCAGGCTCTCCAGAACATTGGACGTGGTGACCTTGTCTCTGGTGTTCAGGGAGATCAGAGTGATACTCTCGTCGGCATTGACTGCCATGACATCGACAGCACTGCCGTGTGCACTCAGAAGGCTCTCTGCTGCACGCAGGACTTGACCGGTAGTGTGTGTATGCTTCCTTTGGAAATTGTCCCATAATCATTCAACTCGACTCTCTTAGGACGGTCAACAGATGAGCATTCACTGCTCTCTTTCTCAATGAACGTTTGGACAGGCGGTAGAGTCACTGGGATCTCACTTGATCGATTATCCTTTTTGAAGAATCGTAGACGAGGTGTAACTCACTTGGCACATGAAGTCGATTCGAGGCTTGATCAGTGCGGTTTCATGTTCCAATTTTACGTGAACTCTCCCACCGGGTTGTTACATACTTAACTTTACCAAGCCCTTTATGACATCGTTTGAACACGTCTAAATTTTTTTCGATTATGCAGTGATATTATTCATGTACATACTTACTTCACTGAGGCTATTACATACTAGCTACTTTTCATTGTCTACATGTTTCGGACCTGCTAGTAATCAATTATCTCAGTTGGTGGACTTTTTTTCATTCATTCTTAAGCATATAACCACTGGCACTGGCCAAAAAGTTTGCGAGATCCTCGGTCATTGACCCTGAGATTCCAAGTCTAGATTCTCCGAGTCGTCGTTTAGCAAAACTCGACCGCGTGATCCGCCGCGGCGCGGCGTTCAAACATTTCTACCGACGGTAAATTTTGGCGAGGACTGACGTACGAACGTAAGGTGTCGTCGGCTACGGAGAAGTTGCGGCCAGACCACTGGGTCACCGCGTATGTAGAGCCGTGAATTCAGCAATCCAGAACGGGTTAGGGCGCCTCTCCAGGGTATATAAAGAGGCAGCCAGAGCCAGAAAATATTAATCCACCAAGCTGCTCAGCTACACCACTCGTTCACTCTCTAGCATCACTCCATCGTCTGTCTTTCATCGACATGTTCGCTCGTATCTTTGCTCTCCTTCCCCTCGCTGTCCTCGTCGTTGCTAGCTCGCAGTGCAACACCGGCTCGCCCAACTGCTGCAACAAGGTCGGCAGTGTACGTGTTTCTTCCCTAATTCTGCGTCGAAGTCCAACTTAACCCACGATATCTTCTAGTACAACTCGCCAGAGATCCAGGACGAAATTTACTCGCAGGGCATTGGTGCCTTGGTGGGAAGTGTCGTCGCTCAGATTGATGCTGTTGTTGGATTGGGATGCACCGGCATCGCGGGAGTTGGTTCTGACTGCAAGCAGCAGCCTGTTTGCTGCGAGAACAACCACTTTGTGAGTGTTAATAACTTGATCCTAGCGAGACAGATCATCTGAGTGAAATGGGTAGAACGGTCTTGTCAACGTTGGCTGCTCCCCCATCAACGTCCTCTAAGCATACAAAACTTATATTAGTGATAGAATAGTTCGGTGGTGATGTTTACTTTGGGATCGGGTTGTGGCTACCGCTTGGTTTAATGGATTTTGCATTGGATTTTCTATGCCTCGTTTGAATCGTCCGACACAAACGTAAGTGACGGTGGTTGAACCTGATCCATTTTGTTGGTCAGTAAGTATTTTGTTCATGGAAGACAGGAATTTTCGGAATCTATCATGCATTATAGGTAAGTCAACTGGGGCTGAGGATGAATTCAAACTTTAGAACCTTCATGGTACAAGTGGAGAGTAAACTCGTACGCTATGTTGTCCCGAACTCAGGGTTGAGCATACAGACTGAAGTTGACAAATTATTGAAACAAGATGCCACTGACATTGACAGTGGTGTGATTTTATTCCAGGGTGGATCTTCGAATGCACATTGTCGTCGATCTTCGACGGGATCATTTACCTTGCTCACTGCCTGTTAAGACAGCCGTTGTGATCATGCACATGCGACAATCTATGTTAGTCGTTCAATTAGTCTCCACTTGAACTCTGCATCCCGTTTCCAAGAAGCTGCAACATGCGCTCGGCTTACTCACTGAGAGGTAAATCTATGTAAGTAGGAGGCTGGGTGGCCGGGGCCGCAGCTGTCGATCCTGTTCTCGTTCCATATAACCACGCAAGTCACGTCTTTTTCCGGGGGGTCAGCCTGGATCACGTACATTATGCTCCACGCCATAGATGGAGAAAAAGCGGGTTCGAGAGACATAGTAGCATGCAACTTCCGCGGCAGATGGTGGGTGGGGAGTAAGAAGGTTCCTTATCAGCAAGAACCGTCGTGAATGGCTTGTATGCAGACCTTCAGCAACGATTTACCTGAGGTGAGGAGGGCACCATCCTCTACTCTAGCTTCGTCCGCAACGTCGTGACATAATGGTTTCGCGGAGCCTCGGGGACCGTGGAGAGAGAAGGGTTATTTCATCGACCCGAGATTGTAGAGCGACATCCTTGCGGCTCTGCTTTTCCTCGCAGAACACCCGGTAAGTGGCCGCGGAGATCTGTAGACTGTCGCAAACGCGTTCCGGAAATCTGAACAGAAGACAATAAACGGCAGTGTATGCATCTGGATTCTGATAGCGATGGTCAGGTCACGCTAATGTCTAATCGCTACTTACCGGGTTTCTGCGAACAAGCCCTCCGGGACCGGGTTAGGAAACAGTTTCTCGCGCTGGTCTGTCCTTCTCCAACTTGAAGAACGGAATTGCTTTTCGGTGCAGTTGGACCTTCGTCAAACCTTCGTCAACGCCGGTGATAGTATTCGCCACGAGAAGAGGCTTTTGCGATTAAACTAAGCCCACAAAGCTAGCATGATTTTGAAACGGCGAAGGAAGTGAACTGCTCCAACCAAGCCCAGCTACCAGTTCCCATCCGAAGACCCCTCAGACATGGACGGTAACAGGGACCATCTAATCCAGGACCGCTGGCTCGGTACTGGCAAGGAGAGATGAAGAACGCTTTACCCCGACCTCTAAAGCCCACCTAATGGGATAAACTTGACTCGGAAAGCAAGAAGAGTCCCAGCAGACAAAAGCATTTGCTGCGGTAATTCAGTTCTTTGACAGGCTGCCCAAATACCGATGGCCGGGGCGTTGACATAACTGACGGCCTTCCGACCAGATCAGGGACACGGTGAAACGACATCGTCCTATCGCGAACCCACGGACCTCATTGAGTTTCCAGTTGGTTGTGGTGCTTTTGGCGACATACATTAGTCTCGATCCGTTATAGGAAATTCGGGTGAACACGGAAAGCAAATGTTCCCTATAACGTCTGGGGACATTTACCCGGCAACTCTTGCATCGTGTCACGCTCGCATTACTAAGCCTCCATACTTGGTTTAATTACTCAATTATTGTTAAATATTTAGTTTTGTATTTATGTGATCAGCTGAGCGGCAAGCGCTGAGCTATCCGATCAAAATCATGCCCGACTACTTCGATATCGATGACGGCGACGACAATCTGTTCGACTTTGATGACGAGGTCGACCCATTTTCTGCACCTCAAATACCCTCCCACACCATGTTTGATACCGATAGCGAAACCGACACGGACTCGGACAACGCCACTCAAAATCAAACACCTGGCGGGCCATCATGCGGCGGTGATTCGCGCCCAATTCAAATCGAACGTACTCGGCAACTGAGACGAGCACTTGTGGGCAACATAGCAGACAAAGTCTTCACTGTTCTATCCTGCATGGATAGTGTAGGACTCAACCTTCCACTACGGTAGGCAATGTTCTCATCTTCAAGTTCCGCCACATTATTCTCACCATCCACAATCACCACCGTCGCAGTGGAACCTACACGTTGCAAGGCAGACGACTCAACTAACAGAATCGCCCGTGCTTGTACATGAGGAGATCGACCTGCACGGCCTGCGCGCTGTAGCCTTGAAACGGTCAAAGACATAGGCACGCCAAATTGGACGGCAAGAGTGATATCAGGGATGTCCAGCCCCTGGAATTTCCGTTTGTTATTGCTGATGCTGGTAGAAATAGAGTCGTACCATGCCACCAATCTCCGTCACGATAAGAACCCTTGTCTGATTATCTTGGAAGCGCTGCAGGACTCGTTTCTTCGACCGCGATGATCGTCGAGCGTTCAAGTAGTCTGCGCTCTGTCGAAGGTGTACAGGAAGTATCTCCTGAGACCTTCTCCATACTAGCTGAGTGTCTAGAACCTTATTGACGAAAATTAGAGCACGCGGAAGGTCGTCCACGGTCTCTGCACCTTCGTAAACAAAATCCAGAGCACTGGTATCCGTCACGTTTGGTATGATTTTGCATTCTTGCGTGACGTTGGGCCGATCATTTCCTAGATTCAGATAGAACGATTCAACTGGATTGATGTGTAGAATGCGACGGACTTCAGCAAGGACAGATGCATTCATTGTTGCAGAAGTGGCATAGATTGGTATGTTGAGCGGGACAAACGACCGCAGTTTGTCTAATTCACCATATGCAGGTCGGAAGTCTCCACCCCACTGTGAAATGCAATGTGCTTCGTCGACAACAATCCCGATCATGCGCTTATGGTACTCCGGCATCATTAGCAGCGAGTTGAACCGAGTATTCTTGAGTGCCATCTCCGGAGATGTGAGTATCACTTGATAACTCATAGCCTTCAATTCCTGCATTGGCCTTCAGTCACGATCAACATGTACGCTAATGAAACCGTATGTTCATACCTCATAGAGCTTATTGTCAAATGTCTCGTGATTGACAACGGCAGCCTTCAGGCCTGCCTCTCGAAAACGGCGTGCCTATAGTAGATTCTGTAAGCAGCAGTCATGAATGAACACAAGGTATTTACCTGGTCCTCCTCGAGGGCATTTAGTGGTGATATTACTATAGTAATCTTGTCGGGATGCAGAAATGAAGGGATTGTGAATGGGAGGGTCTTTCCGAAGCCTGTCCCTACAAGAACAATGCAATCTATGCCGAGGACCAATGCCTCTGCACAATCCAATTGCCATGTATATGGTTTACGACCTGTTCGTGCCTCGCAGATTGTCGAAAGAGAGTGTCGAGTAGTCTTGGTCCGACTCTTGGAGCAGTATGTTGGTGTGTCGGCCCGGGCTTTCTGGGAAGAAAGGTATGCATAGGACTGTTCATGGTATGGTGTAGGGGGTATTAAAGGACCGAACATGGTCCATCAGGTATCAGATATTTACTATGGTAGAACCATCTGGTTGCACGTCGAGAGGATTGATGTCAGTGTCGGGCCCGGGGACACTTAGCAAATATTATGCAAGTTTACTTTTTAGGAAATCGGTCCAGTAGTGTTACATTCTCATCCGAAAGAGGCGAGGTTAGCTAAATTTGGATTGAAAAGCGTGACATTTGTGACTCGATGCAAGAGTCCTCAGGTAAAAGTCCCCAGACGTTCTATAGCGCGGAAAATCCCGACACTAGTAAGCGCTTGCCTAGAACGGCTCGAGCTAGACATACATATAAGTGTAAGATTCCGCTTTTAGATCACTTTGTTACATGCTCATCAGCCCTTAAAGATCGATTTAGGAGAGCGGTCGGGCAACCGTTCACACAGTCGATGGGGTGGCAGACTTTCAACTGCTTCGAAATACATTCATTAGGTTGTCCGCTTCTCGGCGTGAGACCTTGACCCATTGGTGATGGCGTCCACTGTTCTCAAGAACCGGTGTTTAGGCCTCGGGTATCGTTCAACTATAATTTCATTCGAGGATGTCGAAACAACGAATAAAAAGACCTATTTTGCGGCGCTCCCTGCATCCTCAATATAACGATGAACTTCCCTTGATTGCCGTCCATGATCGTCGGTGTGATTCCGCCCACAACCATTCCTTTGACGGCCTTGCTGTATTTTCTTAGGACGCAATCCTGCCGAAGTAATTCCCTATACTATTACACACTCCTCAACAGGTTAGTTGGTCGAGTCGCACTCTTCAAGCCTCCGGCCTCCGGCCTCAGGTATCTGTAACTACTTGCGAGGGAGAGCAAATCATCTTCACTTCTCTGGCGTCCGTGAGCATCAGTGAGTTGCTTATTCGCTTGCTTCTTTGCTCTTTCCCCCTCGTTATTCTCGACTGCTCAGTATGACGAAGTATCACTGTGCTGGGATGATCATGGCAGAGCAGAACGCTGTGCCAATTGGATCTGCCGATACCTGAGGATTCTGTGCCGTGGGTCATAATGTTGACAAGAAGCCCCTTCTCCATTCGGTTCCCTACATCGGTGCGCGACCACTGCTGTCTCGGAGAGTGAGTGTTTTCGCGTCACTACCCTCCCGCCTAGTCTGACCGTCCAAGAGGCAAGTCGCCGTCTAGTCAGTGACCCAAACGGCCGTGAAAGGAGCTCTGATTCAGAGGCTGCGGTCAGGGCAATCTCGACTCGGAAGCCGCTTGAAAACCTGTCAATGTTGTGTCCCCCTAAGCGGTCCTGCTCGGGGCAGCGCGCCCAATTGCATCCAGACCAGCCACATATATAATCCCATGACGCAACTCTCGTTTACGACAACCAGCCCTGGGCGCAGAGTGGCAGGACACACGGACGCCTTCAATTTAAACCGGAGTAGGAGGTTGCGCCGACTGGCTCGAATCAACATATATCAACAACTGTACAGGAGTCAGGGCATGGTAAACGTAGGCGTAATTGTACGTCGCCCAACTTCTTGCACCTGGTAAGGTGCCTAGTCAACGAACTCGGGATCGGTGCACGATCTGAGTTGCTGTGTTCAGTCGACAAGGTTCGCAACTGAGGAGCACACCACCTTTGGGAAAATACGCAAATCTATGCAATGAGAGTCAGTTTGATCCGAGAACAGGCAAAATTAATTGTGTCTGGAGTGGACTGGGCGTCGCACTTCATCACAACTGCTACCACGAGACATCAGATTGGCAGAGTACTAAACACAACAAAAATATAATAACAATAATTGTGACCTATGTATCGTTCCTTGACTTGGGAATGATAATCGGGAGCAGTATGTAGGCTAAGTGTATGCTAAGGATGATAGAAATACGAGCATATTAGAGTGAGCTTGTGGCATACCAAGCAGAGTGAGAGGGGGCCGAGTTCCATCTCGTCCACGGTCACACCACCTCTATGGTCGTACTCAAGAGAGACAGTCCAACTCGTCCGGTTCGCTGTCCGCACACCGCAGGTATCGCGCCGCACTTGCCTTAATCCGTTCGAGCACTTCAGGTGGGGGACCTTTCGATGTCGATGTCTTTGTACGCAAAGGTGGTGTCACAGTCAGCTTCGGGTGCACTGGTTCGAATTCCTCCTTGAGGCTCGTCTTGGCCGCACTCTCGTGTCTCTTGCCGGAATGGTTCTCCTTCAATTTTAAGGACGAATGATGGGGAGGACTGGTCGCTTCTCAGCGTCATTCGATCACCAACAGCATCTGAAGAGACGTACAGTGTTTCCACGAATTTGACAACTTTTCGAGGCCGGTCTGCGTAATTGTCCTCCTCCTTTTTCCGTTTCTTCGGCTTGGAGGGTCGTTGTTCGTCATCTCCATCCACAGCAACAACCCGGTTGGGATGACCTTTACCCTTTCTCCTTCCCCCGGCTTCGAGAATCTCTTCAGTTTCAACGTCCTTGGTTGTACGTGGGACGGGCATGGGCTCGGGTTCAACAGCAACTTTGGATTTCATAGACTTTCCTCTCTTGGTGGGAGGCGGTACTACCTCTTCATCTTCCTCCTCGGGCAGGACCGACCGTTTCTTCGCATTTGTTGTTGTGTGCCCTTCATCCCGTGTCCTCACCCCTTCATCCTTCAGAGTCTTCTTTATCGAGCGTGTCGTACCCTTGATACACTCCGTGGTCTTTGAACTGGATGGTTTCGGGTGGTCGACAGGAAGTATAGCGACAAGGGGTATGTCTTCGTCGGTCTCGCCATCCTCATGTCGCATGCGCCTCTTAGACTTAGACTTAGCTTGAGGGGCTTCGACAAGAGTTTGATCGTCGTCTGTATGTGGATTTTAGTGCGCGAAAAGACGTGTGGAAGATCGGCTGCATGCCTGAAGAGAGCACCTCCACCACTTTCTTGGCGGTCTTTGGTTTGGTTTTAGTTTTAGTTTTCGGTTTCGGTTTCACATTTGAGTCAGAGGTAGATGGAGCAGTATGGTTGTTACGTTGTTTGCTTTTTCCTTTAGACGTTTGCTTGGTGTTGAGAGGTGGTTCCTCCACATCGACGTCTGTGCCTGTAGTGAACATCAGAATCGGACAAACAAGTGGAACATAGACGTACCTGGCGCTTTCTTGCTACTCTTTGCTGGTCTGCCGCGGCGTTTCGTTGTAGGTTTAGTGGCCTCTCCGCCTGAAATTGATGCGAAACAGGTCTACATGCGTCAAATCAGACGGGTGGGGGCAGATCTTACCTTCCAGTTCGATAGGCTTCGATATACGCTTCCGAGACGCTGGCTGCTTCTGTTTGGAACGCCCTATATGCGTGTTCAGAACACGAAAGGAGACAAGTAATACCACAACAAACCAGCTACAGGTTGATTTTCCTCCGAGAGGGTGTGGATGCCTGCTGAGGGTGACGACTGACGAGCTTTCGAAGACGACAGACGCTTTGCGGCGGTATCTTTCGGACGGGGTTTGGATGGCGATTCACCGGTCACGGCACGCGCGAGGAGGATATCTACCAGCGGGTTGGAGTTGGACGGCACGAACGCGCTGTCCGTGTTGGAGTGCACGTCAGTACTCGACGCGACGCACGAACGAGAAAGACAACACGAACCCACCGCGATCGCGAAAACGCGCTTGTTGTCGCTTCAGACGCTCTGCTTTGCTCTCCTCTGCGGATGGGAGCATCGAGAAGGGGTTGAATGAATGCACGTCACGTCATGTGATATTGCTGTTTGGCCACGCGAGCACGTGAGCATCTACAATGGTCATACTCACTGGCAGGCTGTAGTTCCACTCGTTGACAATGGTAGAATAGCAGTGTTAGCATCTTGTCCTGCTTGACAAAATTGACAGATCGCCTGTTTGCCTCAGAACTTAGAAGGAAATCTTTCACCTGACGGTTCTTTCTTCTCGTGATTTACTACATACACTCGAACTCGAATCTACAACGAGAGAGGTCAAATAAAAGAACCTTGAAGCCGAACACATCAACACGTGTGTAAGCAAAAACCTCTAATCCTCAATTTGTTTCGCGACGGCAGAACGGCGAGAGAACCGTTCATACCACTGTGACTGGCGTCGATGCCAAAATCCACGGTGGTGAGGGCTTCGGTAGTCCTCCTTGCGGGTATACGAGTGGTAAAGTCGTCTGCCGATGAATCGTCCGACTTGAAGGAGACTATCAGATTCGCCTCGTGACTTGCGGAACAACTCGGTACATATACATCATTAAGTTGTAAGATCGTGTTCCCCTCATTCTTACACTGGTACACTGGCAGAGGCAACTGACAAATACACGCATCATAATAACTCTCGCCCAGTCTATTACGACTACTGCTGTAAAGTGTCGCTTGCACGGTGGTGGGTTGGTACTTATGTAGCGAAGGACGGCTTCGTCTCACCGAACTCCGTGTCTGTCACCTCATTTATTTAAATCCGCAGGTAGGGCCGCAAGACTTCCAGCCCGTTTCAACCCGAATCTTGAGGTAACTTGGCATTAAAGAATGGGCTGCGCATGTTTCACTATTTGATCGGTTCCTTAATCTCCTTTTTCATTAGCATTCGAGGCTTGTGATCGGATTCGTCAACCAGAGTGTTTTGCCGTTCGGTGGTAGTATGGAACGTCAGGAGACTCGGTGCTGGCCCAGTAACCGCCATTCAACTGCTGTTTCCACATTACAAGCGAGGATAAAGCATTCCTCTGGCTGCGGCGCAGTTGTCCGTCAAGCTGGGAGCTTGAAACATTTGGAGGCGACGGTCTGATTCTTCAGGTATAAAAAGACACGGAAAGCGAGCTTGGAGGGTAGGTCAATCACTCACAACACATCTCTCATCCGCTTCAAGTCAGACATCTACTTACTCTTCTTCTCTCCATCGCCATAATGTTCGCTCGCGTCTCTGTTCTTCTCCCCTTTGTTCTGTTCGTGTCTGCTGTTGTCGCGCAGTGCCCCACTGGGCATCATCTCACCTGCTGCGCCAGCACACTCCAGGTAAGTTTCTGATGCTATTTCAAATGAAGTGCGGTAACTAACGGTTACCTGGTGGTTCACGTAGGGTACCGACAACAGTGCGAAACAGGCTCTCCAGAACATCGGGCGTGGTGACCTTGTCTCTGGTGTTCAGGGTGATAAGACTGATACCCTCGTCGGCATTGACTGCAATGACATCGCCAGCACTGCCGTGTGCACCCAGAAGGCTCTCTGCTGCACGCAGGACTTGACCGGTAGTGTGTGTATCATCTCCTATCGCTTCCTTTGGAAATTGTCCCATGATCACTGAACTCGACTCTCTTAGGACGGCCAACAGATGAGCATTCACTGTTCTCTTGCTTAGTGAACGTTCGCGTAGTTGGTTGTGGTGGAGTCATTGGGATCTCACTTGATCAATCATCCTTCTTTAAAAATTGTAGACGAGGTGTAACTCACTTGGCACAAGTCAATTGGACGTTTGGTTTTTTGCATGAACTCCTCGGAGCCGCGCGCGAGAAAGATCTCTTGGTGTGAACTTTGCCAAGCCTTGGAGTTTGTTCTTCTTCGACACATTTTCGATTTGTACAATTCCATTGAATGAGTATTACAAAAATTTCTTCAGCAAACGCACTGCCAATACTCAAGACGGTCTTCCGCACTCACATAGGCAGGTGACGAAAATCAGGGAAGCTAACAATGTAGTTGGTAACTCAGCATGTCTTCGTTGAGACGTATGACGTCAATATACCACAGAAGTTGTCTGTGGACAGAAATGTCTGCGTAAATAGGCACAATTATCTTTTACGTCTCACTCACAGAATGTTCAACTGGGCTGGGGCTCACTGAAAAGACCCTTGGGAGTACATATGGGAAGCATGTCCCCGGCTCGGGGCTTCGAACGTTCCGAACCCAGGGTGGGCCGCTCGAACCGAGTGAGAAGTCGACATGATGTATCTTTGGTCCAATAGGATAGGACACTTCCTTACATCACCTCCAGGGAAAATGAGTTCAAATATGTAGGGTTTTGTGGTTCACTCCAGTGGAGGAGTGTTCTGAAGTGAGGCTGCCCGAGACCCGTGGGAATGATGATCGATTATGAATATTACTGTAAGTAATGGACCTTTCATCCGAATTATCGGACTCCTCGGACGTGCGAGCCAAAGGCTTGAACCACTTCCGACGACCTTTTTCATTGCTGGATCGAAAGCAGTTAGGAGGACTTGTCACGGTACAGAGGGACTTCGCGAAATGCCAGGTGCCAATCAAGCGCCAACTCTCTTCAATGCCACCTTTTTCGTTCTTGCGATCCGCCTATACAGTCTCTTTCCTGTAGCATTTCGCAAGC
Source organism: Leccinum rimulosum (assembly GCA_038091395.1). Taxonomy (NCBI): domain Eukaryota; kingdom Fungi; phylum Basidiomycota; class Agaricomycetes; order Boletales; family Boletaceae; genus Leccinum; species Leccinum rimulosum. Next base: position 11,648 of record JBBPOJ010000158.1, read on the forward strand.
ATTTTTGAACGCAGAAAGTGCCAATGTATGCGAAAAAAAGTGGTGAGTTGATACACATACTAGTTGATCAGTTCAAGTTTGCACAGGCAAACACCGTTCCGCCAACTTTGAGCAAATAGACCGTGACTGTCTTGACGATTCAGTCTCAATCGCCAAGCACAACGTCTTGGCAGCATATAGAAAGCTTCGAACTGTTAAGATGACAAGAGCAACCCATTGACGGAATACCAGCGGTATGTATTTGGTCAACAACGAATCATGATCCAGTGCAAATGAACATTCTCTTTTTTGGTTTCTCCGGTCTCCCATTCTTTCAGTCAGACATGGATTTAGAAGGTACTTGTTTCTTTGTGTCTGCGATCTATTCTACGGCTAAATGTGCCGTTGCGTGCGATGCATGGATCCATTTATGTAAGTAAGGTAAAGCAATGCTCGGGCGCTCACTCCCGATGTAATGGGAATGACAGCAAAAGCCAGAGGATGCACCAGAGTTCGATTGTCGATTCGTAGGCCGCCGAAAAGGTGCAAGGAGGCGAAAACGGAGCCATGAACATCTGAACAATGCCCGTGACATATCTATGATCGGCATCAATCTTAGTACTCTGGATATTCTTCCAATAAGACACGTAATTCAATCTTGAACAGACGCCTACAATCAGAAATATCATACAACTACAACGCCTTCGATTTCGTTACTGAGTGAGGATGAACTACTCTACCACACTCAGCTCCAAACTTTGATGCGGACACTCAAATATCAACGGTGATGGGACTGCAACCAATGTTGACAACACCGCCCTGGAAATCACGTTGAGTCGTACTGAAACGCCCTCCAAAAAGGATGATACATACACTGAAGGTTTGTTCACAGCAGAGAGGTTTCTGAGAGCAGTCTGCGCCCTTGCCAACGATGGCACTGCAATCCAGGCCGACAACGGCGTCAACGGTAGCTGTAACGGCACTGATAAGGCCACCGAGTCCGAGTCCGTTCAGCAACGGAGGGACCATGGAGGAGTTGCTCTATTTCAACAACAGGGTATCTTGATATCGATTCGAGATCAGAAAAAAAGGATCACATGAACTCACCGGAGCGGTGCCGTTGCAGCAGCTGGGCATGGAGGTGCCGCAGATGGCAGCCTGAGGGGGCGTGGCAGCCGCAGAGACGAAGACAGCAAGGGGAAGAAGAGCAAGAACACGAGCGAACATTGTGAGAGATGAAAAGTAGCGAGTTGCTGATGAGAGCAGGTAAGAGGACTTGGAATGGGCGATTGAACTGCTAGTGAAGCTCGATCTTCGCGCCTTTTTATACCTTGGAAGTACTGAGACCCCTGACTGTCCGTTCGATGTCAGTTTACGTTTGCCGAAAGCAAAGCTTGAAGACTGCATTCGGACCTCTCGTTGGGCGAATAGCTTATGCCGTAAAATGGTAAGAGTCACAATATGTACTCACCACCGAGCCTTTGTTCACATGCTATCCGAATGGGATCAAAGATGTTGGACGAATGTCAACCGTCGTGTGTAAAAAAACTTCACAAAACAGGATTTGGAAACTGTGAGCATTGGAACAAAAAGCACTTAAGATTTTGACTTACTTTGCGGCCCGGGGCCTTGCTGATCCGAATACCGCGACCACATAGTCAATGCAACAAACCTGAAACGGAACAAGTAAGTATAAGGAAAATGGATACTGTGAAACTTCGATGTGACCCATGGCGTGGACCGCATGAAGGTTATCAGATAGATATCTATGCGAACTCAAGCAAATGCAAATGTTTGGATCTGAGTACATTCAAGTGGTTCAAGTTTCAAAAGCGGAATCTTACAGTACTTATGAATCGTCTAAAACACCATAACCAATCGCAGACTTGGTGAGGTTGGTGGTTAGCCATTTCGCGGTTTCCAGCTAGTTCAATTCCGCTCGACTACGTTCGTCGCTTGCGCATAAAAGAAAGACTGAATCGGGCCCCTGTTTTGTTCACATGTTATTCAAGTCCACTTGGGTCGCAGCTCTCGTATGTAACAGCATTCCGGGAAGCATCACTTTGGAACATCGTGAACTAAAATGCCCTTGTCAGCATAATACAATTCACCCGGCGAAGTTCGATCCGGATGGACTGGTATACTTACGTACAATGATGTTGCATCTACCATAGGGTGTGGCGGCCGAGCGGGGTCGCACCGAAGCAACTAAACTCGATGAGTATTAGTACAATCGGAACTTTTGAGCGCCTCAGCATGAACAGCTGTTTATGTAACTTCTCTGTGCCTCTGATCGATATTCGGCCGATCAGTGCGTGACGATATTACCGACGCGGCGACCTGAGAGAACGTAATTAGTAAGTAAGTCAAGACGCATAACTGAACACGAACCGGCTCTTGGCAAGTTGGAGATCGGTTCCAAGTCGATCTATCCTGCATTGGTATTTTATCTTTCTTCTTTCTATACACTCGCTGCCCACGCCAGTGAAGAGGGCAATTTGTATTCGTGGCCACTAGTACTGTTCATGGACTTCCAGTGAAAAATGGCTGGCATTCCATTCACCGAAATAGAGCATGCCCCTGGTGCCTCTTCTGTAGCTGTTTGACGCCGTCACTGTGATTGGATGAACACTGAAGTTGAACACTGATCATTGTACTTTTCCTTTTTCGTCGGGTTCTGCCTGACGTTAATAGGCTGGGATTGCACTAACCGAGCGGGGAGGCTCCCCACACTAGTAAGAAAGTCGTCTTGGCGAAAACGGCACCCACCAATTGTTGAAGCAATACTTACAATAGAAAAATGCCGAATTCAGCAACTGATACGGCTGATGGCGCTCTCGTGAGCTCTTGAATTTCCCCCTTGGGGAAATTCAAGGTTCAAACGTTCAAGTTCAAGGTTCCGAGTCTTGAGCGCTCCGAATCGTCCGTGGGATTTTTTCCGCTTAGCCAAGCGTTCCGTTTTTGGGGGCTAATTTGTGGGAGTCTGTCTTTCCGACTCTTCAAGTTCTGGAGAACTGCACGCCGCGCGGTACGTACAGTATTTTCCAATCTGTCCAGGTTCAAGTTGAAACAGATACGAGACTGTACCAAGCGAGTTGGTGCCCATCAATAAGGTTGCGGTGGGATGAAGGTACAGCAAGAGCCGCGGTACATAGTAGCAGCCGCTCGAATAATGTTGACCACTCGGGCTAGAACCCTCTCGATTGCCTACCGGTATTTCCTCGTTCCCATTTGGTAACATGGCGCTGTCCTTTCCAAGAAGGGCGAGTTCTCACGAAGCGGCACAGTGGCTCACAAGTTGTCACGTCAGGGACTATATATGGAGTGAAGAAAAGCTATGAAACGAACAAAGCCCCAGTGGGCCAGGTGGTGAATCTGGTGATGTGACGAAACGATTCATCCGTCGGCCGCCGTTCTGTGGTAGCTCTGAGTGTAGGTTTTCGACACGGACCCGAGCCCGCGTAGGCGGTACTAGACTTCTCGCACGGAAGACACCTAGTGAACGAACACGAAATCGAAGAGCAATTCGGATTGAAGAACCCATTTGTCAAAGTAATGTTCAGTGACTGGATTAGCTCAGGTAAGTTGCACACGAGAATACGCAGACGATAGCTGATTTGATAAGGCAAAATGTACAAGATGGACTTGGACTTCCGATCATCACAGCAAGTATGACCAGACAAAGTATGTGTCCTCAATCCATCACCCCGCATTAGATACTTCCATGATGCGGCTCTTAATCCGCTAACGCCATTAGGAGGTATTGACCCGCGAGCATACCAGCATTACGTACTACTAATCGAATTCAGTTACTTCGGTTCGGCGGCCGCACCCTATGGTGAACATCGTTGCACGTAAGTACACCAGCCCGTCAGGATCGGTAATCGAACTTGGCCGGGTGAACTGTATTGTGCTGACAAGGGAATTTTAGTTCACGATGCTCCAAAACGGTGATGCTTTTCGGAATGCTGTTACAAACCAGAGCTTCAATGTATCCATTTTCCTGATCCTTGTTCCGCTTCATCTTTGTTGCATTGACTATGTGGTCACGGTATTCGGATCGACTTGAAGGCCCGCAGAGCAAGTTGGAATTAGTATTAGTGAGTCTGCGTTTGGTTAAGTACTTTTTGCCCACAATGTTCACAATTTCCGAATGCTGTTTTCCGAAAAACTTTACCCACGAAACTGGACGTTCATCCAACTTCGTTCATCCTGTTCGGATAGCATGTGAACAAAGGTTGATGAGTATTGTAAGTCTTTATTATTTTACGACACAAGCTATTGGCCCAAGGAGATGGTCCGAATGCAGTCGTCTGCTTTCAGGAAACATAAACTAGCATTGAACTGAGGGTCAGGGGTCTCAGTACTTCCAAGGTATAAAAAGGCAAGAAGATCGAGCTTGACCAGCAGGTCAATCGCTCAATCATCTTATCTGCTCTCAGCAACTTGCTACTTTCCATCTCTCACAATGTTCACTCGTGTTCTTGCTCTTCTTGCTCTTGCTGTCCTCGTCTCTGCGGCTGCCACGCCCCCTGCCATCTGTGGCACCTCCATACCTAGCTGCTGCAACGGCACCGTTCCGGTGAATTCATGATCCTTTTTTTCTGATTTTGAATCGATGCTAATTGTTGCTGGTGCAGAGCAACGCAAACATCGTCACTACGCTTCTGAATGGACTCGGACGTGGTGACCTTATTGGTGCCGTTACAGCTACCGTTGACGCCACTGTTGGCCTGGAATGCAGCGCCATCGTTGGCAAAGGCGCAGACTGCTCTCAGAAGCCTCTCTGCTGTAAGCAAAGTTTCGAAGTATGTATCATCAGTTCTAGAGGGCGTATGAAACTATAACTAAACGTGATTCTCAGGGCGGTATTGTCAACATTGGCTGCAATCCGATCACCGTTGATATCTGAGTGTCCACGATGTTTGGAGCCAGTGTGATAGAGCAGTTTACCCTCACTCAGTAACGAGATCGAAGGCAGTTGTAGTTGTATGTTATGTATTTCTGATTGTAGGCGTCTGTGTATGATTGAACTATGCGTGTCAAGACGAATGCGCAGTAGTAACTTGAAGATTGATGCCGATGAGCTGCTGGGATTATCGTTAGTTCCCTAAAACCACTCGATCACAAACGACCGGGAGATCCCCGATCGGCGGATAGGCTGCTTCTCAGATTTGATTTCAGATTTCGGGTTCGAGCACCGACGTAACTAATTAATTAAACCTTTACCCCAGTCGTCCTCCACTGGCAGAAAACTGACTCCGACCTCACGATCAATGAGGGCCAGAATCTGACCGAGCAGGCTTGAGCTTTAACTTTGGAACAGTCACATGCGTGTCTGAGTGCACTCATGGAACTCAGAAGGCGAGATCGAAGCGGGGCATTGTATTCAATACCTGCATCATGCTAAGGGATCAAGCAAGGGGTCCGCTCGGGACGACTGAGGTATGGATTTTCCGGCAGAATATGGCAGTTCGCCGTCGTCCGCAGGTTCGCAGGTCCGCTCGGAGTGCAACTCATTGGCCCGGAACACTGTTGATGGACTCATTACTGGAGCGTGACTCGGTGGATGTCGTCGGTGCCATTTCCTCGTCAACCTCACTCATCCCACTGCAGATATGGACTTGGCAGTGTTGGTACTGGTATCGCGCGCACGTCACTCAAGGATGACTGTCAGAGAGGCAAGTCCTCTCAAAAGTCTTCTGAAGTCACAAACGACAAACTTCAAAGTCTGGATTTGCTGTAGTAGAATTTCAGCTGACGTCACGCACACACAGAACTCACAGGGGAATCACTTGTGAAAAAGCTGTTGGTGTTTGGTAGGACGAGCGGGGGCATCCGTCAATGAAAACAACGGTGTACTCCTGCAAATGGCGTCAGCGGTCAACATTATCCAGGTCGCTACCAACTTGGCTTCCCACCGCAACCCTATTGATGCCACCAACTCGCTTGGTACCGTCTCGCATCCGTTTCAACCTGGACAAAAATACTGTACGTACCGACGGTATCGAACAGTTGTCCGAGTAGAACTTCCAGATAGTAGGCTTCCCACACATAGCTCGGCCCCACTTTACCGTCTTGACGAAAACGGCACATTGTATACATACTCACAATAGAAAAAATGCCGAAATCAATAAATGATACGCGGCTGCTCGAACACGCTCTTAGAAGCGTGCACGGACTCATGAGCGCTTGAATTCGAGCAATTTTTTAAAAATAGGAAATTCAAGCAGCCGTGGGATTTTGTCGCTTAGCAAAGCATTCAGACGTACTCAGTGGGCAATCTCAGCCTAGTACATATCAACGTCAGGCTTTCAACCAAGCGATGAAAAAGGAAAGGTTCAGTGTTCAATCACAGTGACGGGCCCTGACAGTCAGACGGCGTTAAACGGCTACAGAAAAGGCACCAGGGGCTTGCTCTGTTCCGGTGAATGGAATGCCAATCGTTCATTGCTCGAAGTCCATAATCAAGATGACCACGAATACAAGTTTCCCTCTTCACTGGCATGGGAAACAAGTGTATGAGGATAGATCGACGATTCGATCTCAAAGAGCCGGTTCGTGTTTAGTTATGGCGTCTCATTAAACGTTCTCTCAGGTCACCGCGTCGGCAACATAGAATTTGGATAAACAGCCGTTCACATGATGGCAGTCGCCCAAGAGGTTTAAAAGTTCCGATTGTACTAATACTAATCGAATTCCGTTACTTCGGTGCGGCTCCGATCCGAGTCGGCGACCGCACCCTATGGTAGATGAACATAGTCCGTGACGGTTGCACGTAAGTACACCAGTCCATCAGAATATGTAATCGAACTTGTCCTGATGAACTCTATTGTGTGCTGACAGGAGAATATTAGTCCATGATGTTCCAAAGTGATGCTTTCTAGAAATTCTGCTGTTACATACGAGAGCTACCGACCGTGTGGACTTGAATAGCATGTGAATAGAACAGGGGCCCGAGTTAGTCTTTCTTTTATGCGCAAGCGACGAACGCAGTCGAACGGATTCGAGCTAGCTGGAAACCACGAGACGACCTGCCACCAACCTCAGTGAGTCTGCGATTGGTTGTGCTATTTTTGGGGATTACATGTTGTAAGTTTCCGCTTTTGAAATCATCTTGGGCTTAGATTCAGGAGCTTGCTCGAGTTTGCAAAGCTATCTAACAACCTTCCAACCTTCACGCAGGTCACGCGGTCATCAGAATTTCAATGTATCCATTGTTCTGATACTTGTTCCGTTTCAGGTTTGTTGTATTGACTATGTGGTTGCGGTATTCGGATCGGCAAGGTCCCGGGCAGCAAAGCAAGCTGGGATTAGTTAAGTGCTTTTTGCTCACAATGATCCGATTCGGATAGTATGTGAACAAAGGCTCGGTGGTGAGTACTGTGAGTCTTCATCATTTTATGGCACAAGCTATTGGCTCGACGAGATGGTCCGAATGCAGTCGTCATTTCGGGAAACGTATACCAACATTGAACGGACAGTCAGGGGTCTCAGTATTTCCAAGGTATAAAAAGGCGGGAAGATCGAGCTTGTCTAGCAGGTCAAATCGCCCATCCCTCTTATCCGCTCTCATCAGCAACTCGCTACTTTCATCTCACAATGTTCGCTCGTGTTCTTGCCTTTATTCCCCTTGCTGTCTTCGTCTCTGCGGCTGCCACGCCCCCTGCCACGCCGCCCCCTGCCATCTGTGGTACATCCCCACCCAGCTGCTGCAACCACACCGTTCCGGTAAGTTCATGATCCTTTTTTTGTGACGTTGAATCGATATTAAGAATACCCTGTTGTTTAAATAGAGCAACTCCTCCGTGGTCCCTCCGTTGCTGAACGGACTCGGACTCGATGGCCTTATCGGTGCCGTCACAGCTACCGTTGACGCTGTTGTTGGCCTGGATTGCAGTGCCATCGTTGGCAAAGGCGCAGACTGCTCTCAGACGCCTCTCTGTTGCAACCAAACCTTCAGTGTATATATTATCCTTTTGGGTATGAAAGTACGGCTTAACGTGATTCACAGGGCGGTGTTGTCAACATTGGTTGCAATCCCATCACCGTTGATATCTGAGTGTCTGCATGAGAGGTTGGCCCCGAGGGTGATAGAGCAGTTTACCGTCTCAGTCGGTAACGATCTCGAAGAAGTTGAACTTGTATACTCTGTATTTCTGATTGTAGGCGTCTGTGTATGATTAAACTATGTGTGTCTTATTGAAAAACATCGGAAGAATGTCCAGGAGTAAGATCGACGCCGATGACTGTGCATATATATAGTTCATATACTCGACTCGGGAATCCTCAATGGAACGGCCAATCGAGCCAATTGCGAGCCCCACCCCGGCCCGACAAGTTCAAGTAAGCCCTACCATACCTTAATCTGTACTATGTATGGATGACAGCATGCGCATCCCTGAGAAAGGAAAGGAGGGAAACGAGGATTCGAGGAAGGCCTTCATGATGATGACGATTGATAGGCCAAGGAGGGCCATCCGGTATCCTTCATATATATGTCGTGCCTCAAGGAAAGGGAGCTTGACAACTTGATCCCGCCCACTCTTTCCTCATCTCACCCCGCAAAGTCTCTGGTCTCGTAGCCCATTCCCGTCTTGCGAGGCCCTCCCTCGTTATTGTCTATTTACTTGAACCTTTGGCGCCCGTGTGTCACGCCGGGGCCAGATAACCCGTCCTCTGCGTCCGCGAGACGAGACGAGACGAAACCCCAAAGACGTGAGGGGTAGTTGGGAGCAGATAGCGCATCTGCGATCAACTTGGCACCTGATGCTCGTTGCTGACGGGAATGAATAACAACATGGGAAGTCAGCTGGCTAGTAAACACACCTTTACTTGCATTCCGAACATGGAGAAAGGGCTGCGAGATTAATGTTTTCTGTCCTGGAGTGGTGGGGTTCTGATTCCAGGAGAATCTGTTTGAGTCGAATAAGTAATGACATCTGATTACTAGTATACCCTTAGCATCATGCAGTTCAGTACCCAACCCTCGCTCGAATGGCACGCGATTACCTCGCTATCCAAGGCTCTGCAACTCCCTCAGAGCGGGCATTTTCATCCGGCGGGCTCACTGGAACTGCATGTCGAAATCAACTTAGTCCCGACATGTTCGAAGTGCTCCAGCTGTTGAAGGGTGGCTATCGTAATGGGCATATAACTGCAGTATCTGACGCAGCTTTACATGCATCCAAGGCAGCACTGTTTGAGGGATTTGCAGTTGAGGATGATTCGGACGGGATATGTCTCTCAGAGTAATTACAATTTTGTTTAGTACATGCCAGTGAACGCGTGGTCACGTTCACTCACGTTAGGTTCAGCGTTCAGAAAAACCACTGAACCGAACAGCAGGTTCAGTTCAGCGTTCAGGAAAAACCTGGTTGAACCAGACCGAACCGGACCTGTCCATCACTATCGCGCTCGTGTCGACTAATGCGTTTAGTGGGTCGGAGGAGCTGGCTGCGCTCCGGGGGCGGTTGGACGGGATTAAGCAGACGCAGGCAAGGATGGCAGCGGAGATAAAGGTGATTGCGTGTGGCACGGTCCAGGCTGCGGCGGCGAACCTGAACAGCGGCGGAGGGATGCGAACGGGATCGAGGTGATGGCGGTCGACGAGGGCGGCGAAAAGGACCTTGTGACGGTCAAACTAGAAGAGTTGAATGAGAAACTGAACGACCTCGACGCTGCTTTCAACCAACAAACTCGAGTGAGTCGTCCACTCTCTCACTAGACTCTTCCCCATTGCTTACTTATGAGTAAACAGGCAGCAGCGGTTGCCTGTGCGGTTGCCCCACTCGCGAGCGACGATTATGAAGGCGACGCTCAAGACGCCCGCTGGGACCAACGGAAAGCCTGTGTCTGGATTCCCGTCAACGCGCGCGAGTTTGAGCACATCACGAGTGGGTCGTTACCCCGATCTTCTTGTTTCGCTAATAAAATGTCACTTGTCAGAGGAGCGATACATGGTACTGCTGAAAGCATACGGACAGTTGACAAGTTCTTCTCCCTCCCACCACCACCGCCATCATTCTGCATGGACTTTTCAAGTTGTTATCGACTCGTTCCGTGCGAAAAGGCCATAAACGAATTTGATCCCAGTTTCCCGGTAACTTTGGCGGCGGCGACAACTTCAATACTATTCTTGGACGCGTCGCCTGGTTTGCCCGCGCTCAATGACTTGGACAGCGCACGCCTACTTCCGACTTCTTGCCATGTTTTGCGCACGTCCTGTCTGACCTCTCATCTGGTGCAGTAGTCGGGCCTTCTCTCATATGGAGTCAAGATGACTGGACCACACTGCAAGACTTGGACTCGTCGTGCTCGCTCAGTTTGCAGTTAGGCTGACAGGCATTGGCCTGGTCATTGATTGCAAGTAATGTGGTGCAGCTGTCCCTCTCTCGATCTGTCAGAGCAATAAGAGTGGAAACGCAGGCAAACCAATAGCCTGAGTAAGTGTTTCTGTGATCATTTCTTTTCGAATGTTCGGGCTAATCACATTTCAACCATTTGTGCTCGAAGTTCATGTTGCATCCCCGGATCATTGCCTTGAGCTGGTACGCAGACACCTCTATGCTTGCCTGACCAACTATCTACACCTCGTTTCTGCGGACGACGGGCGTGTGGACGTGGCGTTCATGCTGCTCGATTCGCTGGCGCATTTGTGTCGCGTCGCACGTGTTGCTGGCGTCGTTGGTGCGGGATGGCATCTTGACGAATTTCGTGAGGGAGTTGAAGGAGGCAGAGATGCATTTGCAGTGCGTGTTGAAGCTTGATCCGGGTGCGTTCGAGTTGTTTCGGGTCTGGTCGTGTTGTGTGGACTGACGGATTGCGTAGACGACTTGAACCCGTTGTATGTGTACGAGTTCAAGATGTCCTTCTTTACGCGCATGGCTCAGACGCGATTGGGTGCGGAGAGTCGGTCATTCAAGGGTGCGTTTTGTTGTCGTTGATGGCTCCCTCTGCTCAAGCGCGATTGTAAACCAAGATTTGTTTTGCCTTGTGCGATCCAGTGATACCATCAGTTGTCTATGCCCGCGCTGCAGCTCGTCGTGCCAGCCATGGCTTGGTTGGCCCGTTCCGCCCCCAGTGACACCTCCACTGCCGCTCTGTCGACACCACAGACACCGTCACTACCAAGGCCACAGACAGCGGAACTCCGCTCAGCCGCTGGCTCACCCCACTCACCGACTTCATCGCCTCTCTCGACGGTCTCGCCGACACCGACACCGACCACGCCCTCGACCGCGTCATCCACGGAAACCTCAAGAAGCAGATCGCCAACATATGCTATGCCGCGCCAGTCCGCGAGGCGTGGGCTGCTGGCAGGTCCACGAATGTTTGACCTCGCTTCCGGGCGGATCAATGACCTCGAAATCTTCCGGCCGTGTGGTGGAGTGTGGTGGAGAGTGATAGCGACAACTAGAAAGTGTAATTTCACAAGTTTCTGTATTGTGTATAATGAGTATATGTGATATCATGATGGTGATATGTACGAAAGCGCTATCCGAGATCGAAACCATACAACTATCAATCGCACCCGTGAGGAACCGGTGAAGATCGTACCAGGTCGTCTCCCCACTGAGGCTCATTCTGCCTAGAAAGGTCATCGGCGGTTTTGGGTAAAGAAGGCCTCACAGGCGACTAGAGCACACAAGGATGTAGATGTCACATTTGGAGCCAATGAGTCGGCTGGGTGGTAAAGTGGGAAGCGGGCAAGGAAGAGACTCTGCAATAGGTAGACGATGAGGGAATACACAAAATAGAGACTAAGGAAGCCAAGTTGTAACTTTTTTGAAATCGGTCCGAGGTGGTCACGGGGAAAGCAGCCCGAGGACAAAGGCAGTGATGTGACTAGAAAAAAAAAATGAGAGTTCGAAGAGACAAGGAAAAAGAAGAGGAACGACCAACTTGCGCAGAACAGGATGAGGATGATGTAGATTTAGGCGGGGTGTGCGATGGACCCCCAAAGTGAAAAGGAAGGCAGGATGGAATTGAAATGAGGATGGCAAATGCGGCGGTGTGATCCGTGGATATTCAGTGAGATGATGTGGTTCACATTGCGCTAGGTCGTGTCGAAGTGCACGTAATCCCTGACGAGGGAGAAAACCCAGTTGCCCAAGCTTGTTCATGTTCGTCTCAATGTTCCGCACTAACTCTATGACTCAAACGGGGGAGGGAATAGCATCACGAAAGCCGTGCACCAAGCTTGAGATACCTTGGCATCGAAGCAAAACGAATTGGGAATGAATAATGAGAGAACGAGTCGAGCGACGTACCCATCTTCTTGGAACCTCTCCTCCTGCTTTTTATCCCAATTCGTAACCAGCTAGTACAGCCGATCCTATTCTAGCTCCAGCGATTCCAAATATTCCTTCTTGTCCTCGGAGAGATTGACCTGAAAGACTCGCGCGGAAAGTCCGTTGAACCCACCTATAAACACTGGGAAGAAAGCAACGAGTCAATTCTACATCAGCCGCGATTCAGGCGCGATCACAAGTAATATGAACGTACTAGCACGAGTACAGAGCCACACCCTCGGCGGCATGTTTCGCAAAGACCACCCACCGCCCATAAGCTGAATGAGACTTCCAACCAACACAACGTACTCGCTCCGCCGTGCATTCTGCTTGATAAAGAACCTGCAACGTGCGTACCTCGTTCTCAGCGAGCAAGCTTAGGCCTGTTCCCGGCCGTCATTCTGCTCGCGTTTATAAACACATTTGCTACTTGAGAGCACTGCGTCGGACTCGACTACGGTGAACTGCTGAAAGGTGTTGAGGGCAAGGAAGTAGAGAACATTAACGTTTCAATGATTTGAAGTGTCGATAAAATCAATTTCTCGTTTCTCGGATAAGTCTAAAACCTGGCATAACAAATATATATACATATATTTGCACCCCTCTTCCCATTCTATCTTCAGCTCGATCTTGATCCAAGGCGTCAACAAACCTTGCAGGCATCTCTCTCGGTACGAGTTCGGAAACGACGAATGCGACTCGGGGGCTCGTTGTCCTAGTACAATCATCTCTTCAATCTAGGCTATCATACTTGTTCAATTTACCTTCAAAGCCTTTCGGCTGAACTATCAGACATCGACGCGGCTATCGCATCTCTCCATGCACTCGGCCTTTGTCTCTAAGGACAGGACAGTGTAATTCTGCGAGGTAGTCGATGGTGGCTTGACGCGGCAATTTCCATCAGAAGAGGAAAACTGGTCCGCAACCCAGGTTGTCCGACGGTCTCGAACATCCTCGCGCATCGTCTCTTCACTCTGTCGAAGACGAGGCGTCACCGGGAAACCTTGTACATCAGTTCTCCACTTCTATAACTTATAACAGACCTCAGCATGGTCAGTGTATTCGCCGGTGTCGTACTCGAACTAAGGTCATCTGGCTACCTGACCGATCTTCATTGGACGACTTCGCATTGACCTCGCAAGCTGACTCTACGCGCGGTCCGCAGTCAAGTCGAACAGTGAGGAACAGCTATTCATTATGTATGCAGGGTTCCCACACGCGCGGAATCGTTGGTTTATGTGATCTATCTCCTGTCAAGCCCTGTGTCTGTGTTGCTGAAGATCTTAAGTCCTCCTGCCTCCAACACATTCCCTCCGTTCCTTAGTGGCTCTATCCTGATTGGATACAAACCCGGTCACGCTCGTCTTGAATGCCGCAACTAATGGTCTCTGCACACCGAAGGCGACGGAGCGTGGTCGTACAAGACATCTACATTGTCGGAAAGCACCACAAAACCGAATCAGAGTGGAGCACGGCGTGCACGCCCAACTGACCGCGGTTGACCGCGGTTGACCGCCCAACACAACGCCTGATGTCCCTGGGAGCGAGGCACGGCGGCAAGTATTTGACATCAGAGATCCGGTGCTAGGGAGCTTCAAGAATCGGTTGCAATTAATGGGCTTGGGAGCGGATCAACCATTCCTCAATGTGTTTGGCGGAGAGGAGTGATTATCATATAGATGTTGGTCGGATGTACTCACTCGATTACTGTCTTCACACTTATATATATTCCTTGCGCGTGCTATCGAACGAACATTGAGTCGTACAGAGAGCATCGTGGGCATCAACCAGGACGCGCTATGCGTCATTCTATGCAACGCCAACCGAGATGAGCGGTCTGGATCGGCGCGGACGGGCAATCTGCCCCGAGATCACGCCGTACCGATTGAGACGAAGTCGGTGGTGTAGGCTGTGGAATGACTCCTTGGACGAGGCGAGCAAGTGAGAGCTCATCTTTATCTACTATGTTTGATGAGCGTACGATCTTGCTCCGAGTCGGGCTGGGTCATCTACCGACAGCGGGTGAGGTTGTTCCAAGCCGGGCGACGACGAATCACTAGCTTCCTCGGCTTCATGCGTTGTGCCCCCCGTTCGCAATCTCGAAGTCGAAGTCAGCCTCAGCCCAGATCACGCTGGTTGAATGAGTCTGGTGGGTAGCAAGTTGATTGGTGACTTGTCGTCAAACGTACATACCACTATTAGATATGGATGGATTCGAGGAATAAAACACCATCTAGTATATGAGAGTGAGTCAGATAAGAGGGAGGCGAGGCGAAGAAGCACAGGGACGGACCGTACCACTAGCCAGGCATTGAAGGCCTGGCTAGGACCCGAGCCATCATCACCGAGGCCTTCAGCGGAAGCTCGCTCCGAGTGCGCGACTAGTACATATTATCTATGTATACGTATACACTGTGTCGATCGACAACTTTAGCCTTATGCAACTGAGGATGAGCATCGATAAGCGCGGCTCTCGGTAGTGGTCTGTTTAAGATCTAACGTCATAGTAGCGCTCAGCGTTGACGCCGACACCCGGGTCGTTTGGCGAGTGGCCCACCATGCCTGTGTTCGGAAAATAGTTGTTTGAATAACTTGGCTCTGGCTCTGGCTCTGGACTCTGGACGACCCGGACAGCAAGTTGATGCGTGCGCCGATAGTATCAGTATGGCATGGACTGTGGCACGTCCAATTGTGAGTTGAAGTCAAACATGTACTGACATAGCCCAGCCTTGTCCATACGGAACGACGGTCTAGTTGCGTCTTATAACAGTCCTCCGTCGAGGGTCTTGCACTGGCTCGCCAGAGTCGGCCAGAGTCGTGACTAGGAGTCGTAAACAGAACCTTAGTGGAGGTAGTTTGTCGCAGGGGGTGTTCGGCGGGAAAGGGTAGAGAATGCTCTTATGTCGGTGAGAACCGATCCACGATGCTGGTCAAGATAAGTCAATGTGTATGAACGAATTGAAAGGGAAAGATAAATATTTACTCTTTGCTTGTTCGTGGACCGCAATGCTCAATGGACCATGCCTCGTTCGCAACGAGCAATCTCACGCTCTCGGTCGTCGATTTGTTCGCGTCCGTAATGCGAGTGATTCTGGCGAGCTCTCCGCTGGACCTGAGCGCGACCACCACGGGAAGGTCTCGACGAGGCGGTGATGTTGGGCGAATCTGTTCAAATTCGAATGAAGGATGGCGAATAATGTTGCGCCGGGTACAACATGAACGAGCGCGGGAGGCGCGTGGACGCGTGGACGAGGTCACGTCGGTCCCGGAAGCGGATGTCGGAAGTAGATGAGAATCCGATCGACGTCCGCTTCTTCCACTCCCTCGCACCTCACCGTGACTACTGCTTTAACTCTACGTTCCACATTTTCTTCAACAATCAACTCACGCTTGGAATCCAGATATGCAGACAGGCGGTTTTGAGAACATCCGAGAGAAATTTGGCCGCTTCAGGATCCTTATCATCGGGCGGGCAAATGCTGGCAAGACGACAATTCTCCGCGCGATCTGTAACACTACCGAAAACCCGGAGGTCCATGATGGAGAAGGAAACAAGGTGCGTGCCAAGTTTGATACCTAGGGACGACTGGTTGACCAAACCGACACTGTGACTAGATTGATCTTACCCAGGTCGAGGGTTCCATGGGGGTGAGGATCATCACATATTGGACTCGGACGCGAGGCGCATATTTACTAATGTATACTAGCGCGGAATGCACGACATCGAGAACCAATTAATTTTCCGGAGCAACGACAAATTTGTCTTCCATGACTCACGGGGCTTCGAAGCTGGGTCTGTGGACGAATTCCAACAATTGAAGGAGTTCATTGCAGATCGTGCGAACACGACGGATCTCGAGAAACGGATTCATGCCATTTGGTAATAGCAAGCTGAGATGTACGAGAAGGGATGCTGACTGGTCATTACATTGAATAGGTACTGCATCCCAATGGATAAACTGGGTCGGGCAATCCAACGTTCCGAAGAAAAGTTTTTTGATGAATGTGATACAAGAAATGGTGACCATGTTGTTGGAAAAGGTTTCTCAAGCTTACAAGTTATTCAGTGCCCGTCATCGTGTTGTTCACCAAGTTTGATGCATTGTTGACGGTGGCCATGGGCAAACTGACCGGTGGTGATAAAAGGTTGCCATTACAGGAGAAGATGGCAATGGCACATGGCCTCATAGAGGGAATTTTTGACAATGCTGATGTATGGGGACGACTCTCTCAAATGAATCATCCACCAAAATGTAGTGTTCGAATGGAAGGTATGTATCATGTTTCTGATAAATAATTCAGCTCACGGAATTTGCATGTATCCAAGGAATGCACAACTCAAATGAGGGGTGCAACAAATTGCTAGAAAGTACAGCAAGGGCTCTAGATGAGGAGTCTGTGCAATTGCTATTTGTTACTGCACAGGAAACAAATATAGCATTGTGTATTAGCTATGCAGTTCAAGAGTGAGTACAAAGTTGAATATTCTTACAGGACAGATATAACAATCAGAACAAAGTATTGTATATAATGTGGGGAAGCAGACGTGGATGAAGAACATCGATCCTAAAAAACTTGCGAGATGGTTTCCACATTTTTGGGTGAGATAATTTTATATAAATGAAATGAAATACAAATTGAATTGAATTCCACCATGTGCATTACAGGTTGTGAGTTATTCATTGGGAAATTATGATTCAACTTATATCATTTATTTTGCTCTGGAAATGACAGTATGTGAGTGGTGTATTGTGGAATGTGCCACAGAGTGGTGATGCTGATAATGCCAATGCCATGTCCACTCATTTTTCATGCTGCTGTGGAAATGACAGTCTGTGAGTTGTGCATCATGGGAGGTGCCACAGAGTGGTGTTGCTGATAATGCCATGTCCACTCATTCTTCATTTTGCTCTGGAAATGACAGATAGTGAGTTATGCATTGTGGAATGTGCCACAGAAGTGGTGATGCTGATGATGCCATGTCCACTCATTCTTCATTCTACGCTGGAAATGACAGTCTGTAAGTTGTGCATTGTGGAATGTGCCACAGAGTGGTGATGCTTATGATGCCATGTCTACTCATTGTTCATTCTGCTCTGGAAATGACAGTCTGTGAGTTGTGCATTGTAGAATGTGCCACAGAGTGGTGATGCTGATGATGTCATGTGCACTCATTCTTCATTCTGCTCTGGAAATGACAGTATGTGAGTTGTATTGTGGAATGTGCCACAGAGTGGTGATGCTGATGATGCCATGTTGACTCATTCTTCATTCTGCTCTGGAAATGACAGAGAGTGAGTTGTGCATTGTGGAATGTGCCATGATGCTGATGATGCCATGCCCACTCATTCTTCACTCTACTCTGGAAATGACAGTTTGTGAGTTGTGCATTGTGGAATGTGCCACAGAGTGGTGATGCTGATGAGGCCATGTACACTCATTCTGCATTCTGCTCTGGAAATGACAGGATGTGAGTTGTGCATTGTGGAATGTGCCACAGAATGGTGATGCTGATGATGCCATGTCCACTCATTCTTCATTCTACTCTGGAAATTACAGAGAGTGAGTTGTACATTGTGGAATGTGGAATGTGCCACAGAGTTGGTGATGCTGATCATGCCATGTTCATCCATTCTTCATTCTGCTCTGGAAATAATAGGTTGTGAGTTGTGCATTGTGGAATGTGGAACGTGCCACAGAGTGGTGATGCTGATGATGCCATGTCTACTCATTCTTCATGCTGCTCTGGAAATGACAGTATGTGAGTTGTACATTGTGGAATGTGCCAGAGAGTGGTGATGCTGATGATGCCATGTCCACTCATTCTTCATTCTGCTCTGGAAATGGCAGTCTGTGAGTTGTGCATTGTGAAATGTGCCACAGAGTGGTGATGCTGATGATGATGCCACTCATTCTCCATCCTGCTCTGGGAATGACAGGAAGTGAGTTGTGCATTGTGGAACGTGCCACAGAGTGGTGATGCTGATGTTGCCATGTTCAATCATTCTTCATTTTGCTCTGGAAATGACAGTACGTGAGTTGTGCATTATGGAATGTGCCACAGAAGTGGTGATGCTGATGATGCCATGTCCACTCACTCTTCATTCTACTCTTGATATGACAGAGAGTGAGTTGTGCATTGAGGAATGTGCCACAGAGTGGTGATGCTGATGATGCCATATCCACTCATTCTTCATTCTGCTCTGGAAATGACAGGTTGTAAGTTGTGGAATGTGGAATGTGGAATGTGCCACAGAATGGTGATGCTGATCACGCCATGTCCACTCATTCTTCATTCTGCTATTCTGCTCTGGAAATGACAGTTTGTGAGTTGTGCATTGTGGAATGTGCCAGAGAGTAGTGATGCTGATGATGCCATGTCTACTCATTCTTCATTCTGCTCTGGAAATGACAGTCTGTGAGTTGTGCATTGTGAAATGTGCCACAGAGTGGTGATGCTGATGATGTCATGTGCACTCATTCTTCATTTTGCTCTGGAAATGACAGTCTGTGAGTTGTGCATTGTGAAATGTGCCACAGAGTGGTGATGCTGATGATGCCACATCCACTCATTCTTCATTCTCCTCTGGACATGACAGCTTGTGAGTTGTGCATTGTGAAATGTGAAATGTGCGACAGAGAGGTGATGCTGATGATGTCATGTCCACTCATTCTTCATTCTGCTCTGGAAATGACAGCTTGTGAGTTGTGCATTGTGGAATGTGCGACAGACTTGTGATACTGATGATGCCATGTCCACTCATTCTTCATTCTGCTCTGGAAATGACAGTCTGTGAGTTGTGCATTGTTGTGGAACATGCCACACAGTGGTGATGCTGATGATGCCATGTCCACTCACTTTTCATTCTGCTCTGGGGGTGACAGGATGTGAGTTGTGCATTGAGGAATGTGACAGAGCAGTGATGCTGATGATGCTATGTTCACTCATTCTTCATTCTGCTCTGGAAATGACAGTTTGTGAGTTGTGCATTGTGGAATGTACCACAGAGTGGTGATGCTGATGATGCCATGTACACTCATTCTTAATTCTGCTTTGGACATGACAGTCTGTGAGTTGTGCATTGAGGAATGTGCCATAGAGTGGTGGTTATGCTGATGATGCCATGTCCACTCATTCTTCATTCTTCTCTGGAAATGACAGGATGTGAGTTGTGCATTGTGGAACCACAGAGTGGTGATGCTGATGGATCATCCCATGTCTACTCATTCTTCATTCTGCTCTGGAAATGGCAGGATGTGCGTTGTGTATTATGGAATGTGCCAAACAATAGTGGTGCTGATAATGTGATCCTCATTTGATTTTTTTCTGCTACAAACAATAGTGGGTGAGTTTGCAATATAAAAAGCTGTGAACTGTAGTCATGGTACTAATACCATGTTCTTACTCTACTTCAAAATGACAGCAGGTGAGTTATGTGTCATATTGCTCATAGTAAATGCATTTATATCATATTTTCCATTACACATTTACAGCAGGTATGTTGTTTGTTATCTTGTTTTCCAAGGATGATTTGACTTACTTATGTCTTGTTTTATTTAGCTGGTGAGCTCATCATTATTGTGAAATTGATCATAATCAACATTCATTCTTTTTTGTATTTGATTGATCACAGACTGTGAGTTCCTTTTCACTATTCACAGCATAGTAGCAGTCATCTGATAAGATTGTAGCAAGTATATTTTATCTCATTGAATATGGTAATCACTATTTACTAATGCTCAATATTTTACATTTCAATAGGAGGTGAATATGATATTTTTTGCCCTGTATTCACTGTTTTATTTGCTAATTCTTGTTAAAGACTGTATGTTCTTTTTACAACCATACATTATTCCAATCCAACATTTTCTACAAACACCATCTTATTACCTGCAGGATGTAGGTTTTTTATGTCTATTATGGCAAATCCCCATATCTGATCTATCATATAGTCTGTAAGTGTTTATCATATAATCATATTGTGACCATGTTTCATCTTCATTTACAGAAGGTCAATCTCTTTTATCATTTTATCATTATCATTTTTCTTGTATTCATTATCATCAGATTGTTCACAATAAGATTGTATGTATATTTATTCAATTGCCTTTTTGTGTTGCAGTGTAACATTTTACTATCCAGTCCAATATGCATCTGATTCAATCTTCCATTTTACATAATACGGTAAATTTGTTATTCTTTTTGTTTTTTGTATCAAAGTCAAATTGAAGACAATAGAACACTTATGGTCCATGGCAGCAGACTCTCCTAGCTAGTATTGGTATATTTTCTTTCTCTTCAATAGATTGTCATTGAAAAATATCATTGCTTTATAGACATGCTACTTATTCTGGAGCATTCTTTCTATCTTTTCCATCAAAAAGATCCTCAGGCACTCCAATCTGCTGCTGAAAAGTACAAGACATCCAACATACCTGCCAAGGTGGAATCAGCCATGGAGGATGTCTTCAATGAATATGAAGCAGCATCTGAGGATGAAAAGATTGAGATGATCTTGAATGTTGTTCTTCAGAATCGGATGAGTATGTAAAACATTTTATATTGTTGATATTTCATTCAATAAGCAACTACATTTGTAGCCATCAAATGATGTCTTTCTCATGACAGTCAGAACAAGTGGTTTTCAGAATGAAAAGTTGATTCAACAAAAAAAAAAAGGAAAATGACTTTAACAGCAAAAAAATCATAGAAATATGTCAAGCCTTGTGTGCACCAGACTCCAGTTACTTTCATCAATGTTTGTATGGAGACATACAGCAGAAATGTTGTACAATAGATCATGATGTGGATGTGTAAGGTAGTTCAAATTCTGAGATTTACTTGCCTAGGAGAGAGATAAACAGCAGCCCAAAAAAGAAAAGATTGCCCCTTAATTTTGAAAACTTGAACTAGCATCCACAAATGAATTGTAGTCTGAGCGAGACTCAGAGCTGACAGAGTTGCATGGTGAGAGTATAAAAACATGTAGGGAGTATTCAAGACATCTCAGTGTCCAACTGATTGATCACCACTACTGTGGACCATGTAGCATAGTCAGTGATTTTCCCGATCACGAGCTGCCTTGAATGTGCGTGCAAACAGTGTATATGTGTATATAGTTGAGCACATACACAACTCGGGAATCATCAATGGAGCAGCCAATCGAGCCAATTGTGTGCCCCCACCCAACAAATTAGTCCTACCATACATACTCACTGTCAATCTGTACTATGTATGAGTGACAGAACGCACATCCCTGAGAAAGGAAAGGAGGGCAACAAGGATTCGAGGATCGATAGGCCAACTTGGAGGGTGAATCCGCTGTCCTTCATATATATGTTGCACCTCAAGGAAAGGGAGCTTGAAAACTTGATTCTGCCAAGGACAATCGTCGATGCAGCGAGACAAATCGACCGGTGGTGGGACAAGCCCCGGAGCACCGACAACTACCCCCTACCCCCACCCACATCCCTGTCATATCCGTTGTCAGAGAATAGAAGAAGCAGAACAGACCAACCAATCCTCTCACCTCGGACATAACGGACACCACTTTGCACGTACGAAGTCGAACTGTCGACGACGACAAAATCGCTGTC
The DNA here is from genome assembly GCA_038091395.1 of Leccinum rimulosum. NCBI lineage: Eukaryota > Fungi > Basidiomycota > Agaricomycetes > Boletales > Boletaceae > Leccinum > Leccinum rimulosum. The sequence goes on from JBBPOJ010000158.1 coordinate 33,517, forward strand.
GTCACGATGTCATCCACAGTCCGATGGTACACGCACACATGAGCGAGATCGCGCGGTTACTAGAAGCATGTCGATTCCAGCATCCAGGGACCATGTTGTTCATTGACCACAATGATGGCGATGAAGGCGTATCAGAGGGGGGCAGGGGAAAGTTGGGTGGAGGGGCATGCAACACATTTACCTCCTTTGACGATCCTCTCGAGAACCCCCAGGTCGGTCTAACTTCCCTTCAATGGCACTGTGCTCGTTGCCCATTCCCGTCTTTCGAAGGCCCTCCATTGTTGTTGTCCATTTACTTTAACCTTTGGCGCCCGTGCCATGTCACACCTGGGCCTGATGACCCGCCTTCTGAGTCCGGGACACGAGACGAGACGAAACCCCAAAGGCTTGAGGGGTAGTAGTTGGGAGCAGATAGCGCATCTGCGACCCGGACAACTTGGCACTTGATGTGGCGAGTCTTAGATGATAGATCTCAACAGGGCATCCCCACCAACACCACCTATTTGCCTCCATCCCCCGCGGACGCAGGCACAGGGACGGAACGTGGCCACGAGCCTGGATGTTGTGACACTCGGTTTGGCGATGACATGACATCGGTGATTGCGTGAGACAATGGACGGGTGCGGAACGTGCCAGTCGCGTGCGAGTGTGTGCATGCGGCACATACGAAGGACTGATTCATAGAACTGGGGTGGCACCCGTACCTCTCGGACTTGCGGAGATGTGGCAGACGCGGCTAGATATGATGGGTACGCACGCGTGTCTTCTTGAACGTTGATGATACTGTGCAGGGATGACGGAGAAGTGTAGATGTGGTTCATTAGGCAAGATTTAGAGAGCAGGACAGGGACGATGATATGATCATCGCGTCATGTTAGTAGTACATTTCGATCCTTTCTCGCCAGCTGGTGTACCATTGAGTCGGTGATATATTTCATGTCTTTTCCCTGTTCCCTGGAAACAGTATCCGAGAATGGGCGGTGGTTCCCAAATCAAGTGTATATGAATCTGTGTGTGATTGTCAGTGAGTCTGGGTGTGAGGAGGAGAGATAAAGATGGACGCGTCCAGCCCCGGGCGGAAACGCATCAAACGGGCATGCGAATGCGTTGATCAATGGTGTACTTGGGACTAGTCAGTCAGTCGTTCACACCGGGGTCGTCGTCGTCGTCGAGGACGCCGTTCGTTACGAGCACCGCTCAAAATATAGTAGCCCTGCCAAGCCATGCGCCGGGTCCACCGAGAGTCGTTCTCACCCATCCTTGAGAGTTCGCTGGGCCGGGTCGCGACCCTCCCTGCCCAGATACTCATGATCATGGATCCGTCTTCCCCCATATGCGTCCGTGCATGCAGGATGTAGCTCGTCGCCCCCTCGGCCCCCTCCCAAGACTTTTTTTTTCTTTCTTTCTTTCGTCCCACTCGAACTTGAAAATGACGACCAACGGTCAACAGCTCGAATCCGCCCCAGCCTCGTCGACGCCGACGATTGACGTCTCGTTCGAGCGTCCAAATCTGAGATTCAGTGATGTCTAAGCTAACAGACCACCGCCGTCGTCGTTGTCGGGACTGACGCAGCCTCTGTGGCCGCACCGCCTGTCCGCATCGTTGTCGATGGCGGACCAGATCGCAGCGGCGTCGCAGGCGCTCGGGCTCGTGCAGACTAATGCTTTTAGTGGGTCGGAGGAGCTGGCTGCGCTCCGGGGGCAGCTAGACGGGATTGGGCAAACGCAGGGAAGGATGCCAGCGGAGATAAAGGCGATTACGCGCGGCACGGTCCAGGCTGCGGCGGCAAACCTGAACAACGGCGGAGGGGACGCGAACGGGATCGAGGTGACAGCGGTTGACGAAAAGGACCCTGTGACGGTCAAACTAGAAGAATTAGAAAAGAAACTGAACGACCTCGACGCTGCTTTCAAGCTCGAGTGAGTCGTCCGCTCTTCCCCATTACCGCGGGTCCTAATGAAAGAAAAAACAGGCAGCAGCGGTTGCCTGTGCGGTTGCACAACTCGCGAGCAACGATCATGAGGCGACGTCGGAAGACACCCACTGCGACCAACGGAAAGCCTGTGCCGGATTCCCGTCGACGTGGGGCGAGTTTGAGCACATCATGAGTGGGTCGTTACCCCGATATCCTTTTGTTTCGCTAATAAATTGTCACTTGTCAGAGGAGCGATACATGGCATAGTACTGCTGAAAGCAGACGGACAGGGACTCCCTGCAAGCGCGTTACGTAAGTCTTTGCCGGGAACCGACCTTCTCCCCCCCCCACCACGGTCCACATCATTCTGTTATATATATCGACTTTGAGCACGACGATGATCGCACCGCGACGGCAACGCCAAATGGGCAAAGGCCATGAACGGATCTGATCCCACTTTCTCTGGGAAAGGACAATCACCAAAGGTACGGAACATTTCTCACTCACTCACTTTTTTCTCGTTGCAACACAACAACGACATCTTCGTACACGGCAACGTCGCAAAGTGAGCGCCGTTGTTTAATCCATAATTCGCGTCTTCTTATTTCCCCCCAGCTCTACACACAGCCAGTTCCATCCAGACGACGACAGCGCGCTCGCCGTGCTCTCGTTCGCCGGCGTATTAAGCGTCGAACACGGTACGTTGACGCGCATACACGCAGCTCTCTGCTTATACATAGCCCCCATCAGTCATCCTCGTGGGACAAGGCCTGCCTTGGAGCATCCATGGCTCGGCTGGCCCGGTCTGCCCCCAGTGACACCTCCACCGCAGCTGCTGTCGACACCACCGACACTGTCACTACCGCCAACGCCACAGACAGCGGAAGCTGGCTCACCCCACTCACCGGCATCGCCGCCTCTCTCGATGGTATCGCCGACAACGACGCCGACCACGCCCTCGACCGCGTCATCCACGAAAACATCAAGAGGCAGATTGCCAACATATGCGATGCTGCGCCAGTCCGCGAGGCGTGGGCTGCTGGCAAATCACTCTTGGTCCACGGATGGGTGTTTGACCACGTTCCGGGCGGATCAATGATCTCGGGATCTCGCGTGGGCCGTCGGGTGAAGTGTAACTTGATAGATTTCTGTATCGTGTATAAATGGGCATATGTGATGAACGAAAGCGCTGTCCGATATCGAAACCATTCAACTATTAAACGAAAACGAAACAAGGCACGGAAACAAAGGGGAGGGGGCGACATGAATATTATCGTACTGGATCAACAAACAACACAACACTTCACTTCTTGTCTCCCAGCACCAGCACCACCCCCAGCCCCGCTGCTGCGCTCTCGATACCGATATCCGCCCGCGGTACCCGACGGCCCACCCTCACGCATCAACATGCTCGTCTGCGTCACCACCTCAAACACGTCGTCCACCCCCTCGATCTTCAGCGCCGAACACTCCTTGTATGCACGCGCACCGATCTCGCCGACTATGCGTTCCGCTTGTGCGCGGGAGACGTAGTTCCCGATGTCGGGCACGTTCGGCGGGGGTCGGAGGTCCGCTTTGCAACCCACGAGGAGGATGGCCAGGAAACGTCGAGCCCCAAATACTCCGGGCTTCTTCGATCCACTGGCGAGGCGAGAATTTGAGCGGGTGCGTGTGAGCGGGCTTGGGTGAGAAACGACGAGTGACACCCAACTTGACAGAGACGTTCTCAAGCGAGTCCGGCGTGATTTCGAGTACGAAAGTGGTCGTAGACGCTGTTCTCGTCGGCTCGTTCGTATTTCAAACAACCAAACCGCACGACGTAGCTCGTACTCTTCCCGACCACTACCCTCACATCAGCAACCGACAGACATTCCGACACAGACTGAGATACGCACATAGTGTCCTACAGCACCAACTGTACAGGCTTCCCGTCTAGCCTGATATCGGCCACAAAGGTAGCTATACGTCGTGGTCAATCGTGCGCGAGCATGGAATCGTGGCTCGTTCGCACTGTCGGTCTCCTCTCGCTCTTCAACGGCGGGGGGATTTGGAGCAGACGCGCCGAGTATCAAGGCGTCTTCCTCCCGGAGTACGAACCCAGGTCCTGGTGTAAGTGCATGGTCATCTATGACACTTTGCAAGTCCGTGACCATCCGATTTATCTCGGCAGCCTCTATTGTTTGGGGAACAAGCGGTGGCAAAATTTGGTGTAGCTTTTGGTAATGCCACCTGAGTTTCCGGTCCAACTTGAAGAGAGAAGCGTGACATCATCCGACTGCGTCAGGATGTGCTCGAGGAGGCGACGGACTACTCGCTTGCCCTCACTATATATGACCGGGAGTGAGAGGTCAAAGATTCCAGATAATGGAGTACGCGATATCTTCTTCCCGCGTCGTCTCACGCTTCGAGGCGAGGTTCAGCTTCTCCCGCAAACGGTACAGCCCCGGATTAATCGTGGCAAACTTGGTTGCCTGCTGTGCGCTCGAGTAGTGTCCGATGGCCACACCATGACTATTAGCCATGTCAGCTCGGTTCTCGAATCTCTTGGCACAACGTAGTTAGAAATCTGGTCCAAGAGATTCTCAGATTGCTCTCTATGTCATGAGTGAAATTACTCACCGAGTTCCCATTGCGACCGATCGAGGGCACGAGTCTGTTCCAACAGATTGTTCTTCGTCTTCTGGAAGCATTCAATCGCCTCTGTAACATGATCGTCTCCTTCAAGAACATCACAGACTGTCCGATAAAGATGAAACTTTGGACATATGAACTGAATGGAATGAGAACTGTCAAGCATTCTAAACGACCATGCAAACCACACCGCACCTTGTCTGCCCCTCCAAATACCTCATCGACTGAATAAGAACGTAGTCCCATCCTCACCCATCCCACTAACACGGCACGAAGCGAGGAGGTGAGCGACAATATGACAGAGTGGGCTGAGAACGCCTCGACGTGATTCTCCGCAATTGACGCATCGTCATACTAACGAAACGATGCAGAGACTCTCACCTTCAAGCCAGTTCATGATCGGCTTATTGTGCTGCAGATCGCCATTATGGTGTTGATGATCTCGAGAAGATGATGCTGTGAGTATTGGAAACCCTGAACGGTTTGCTCGAGATCTGTCCCATAGATATGGAAAACGGAGTCAGAGTTGTGAATCAGAATGCTGAGAAACCTGATAACGAGGTGTGAGTGAAGAGAGAGAGCACGCACTCGTGTTTTCATGGTGTGCGCGAAGGGAACAATTATCTTTGTCGGACGGATGAAACAAGCCGGTCACGGAGTCGTGGAATGCTCGTTTCTGACGGGAATAAATAACGACACGAGGCAGTCAGCTGGCTAGTAAACACACCTTAAAGTTAAGTAACTTGCATTGCAAACATGTAAGGGCTGTGAGATTAACGTTTTCTGTCCTTGAGCGGCGGGGAGAATCTGTTTGAGTCGAATAAGTAACGACATCTTTGTGAAACTTACATTGTCGCGGTAGTGTGAGGGAAGGTCAAATGACGATATTCGACCAACGAGGAGTTGCTTGCTGTCACTCGTCCTTATGTAAGCCTGCTGTCTCTTCCGCCTTGCAGTAGTCGGGCCTTCTCTTGTATCGAGTCATCAAGATGACTGGACCACACCGCAAGACTGGGGCTCGTCGTGCTCGCTCAATTTGCAGTTAGGCTGACAGGTGGTCATTGATTGCAAGCAACGTGCTGTCCCTTTCTCGATCTGTCAGAGCAATAAGAGTGGAACAAACCAATGGTCCGAGTAAGTGTTTCCGTGATCATTTCTTTTCAAATGTTCGGGCTAATCACATTTACTAGCATTTCAACCATCTGTGCTCGATGTTCATGTTGCATCCCCGCATCATTGCCTTGATTCTTTCATCTACGCGTTCACCCACTCTTCCATGCTTGTTGGACAATGACCACTCGGACCTGGTACGCGGAAACCTCTATGCTTGCCTGACCAATTATCTACACCTCGTTTCTGCGGACGACGGGCGTGTGGACGTGGACTCCTCTCTGGTCCATACGTTCGGGAAGCGGTCGACGGCGCTGTCGGTACCTGCGCTCGGTTCGAGGGTCGAGCCATTGTTGTCCTTTGTGGAGAGCTGTGATGGGTCTGGATCTATGCATGCTAATGCCTACTCGCGTGCGTACGTTATCTGCGTTGGAAGCAAGCACGTTGTCAGTGATGAAGAACGTGATGGAGCGGTTGGCGGGTATGATATCGTGGGACGCGATCGACGGTCCAGGGACGGAGGTGTGGAGGACCGTGGCGTTCATGCTGCTCGTTTTGCTGGCGCATTTGTGTCGCGTCGCACTTGTTGCGGCGTCGTTGGTGCGGTATGGCGTCTTGACGAATTTCGTGGGGAGGTTGAATGAGGCAGAGATGTATTTGCAGTGCGTGTTGAAGCTTGATCCGGCTGCGTTCGAGTTGTTTCGAGTTTGGTCGTGTTGTGTGGACTGACGGATTGCGTAGATGACTTGAACCCGTTGTACGTGTACGAGTCCAAGATGATATCCTCCTTTACGCGCATGGCGCAGATGCGATTGGG